>KZ068835.1:27377-37852 GCA_002091845.1 Anopheles cracens
ATTGCAAGAAAAACATATAAAGGGTGATTTTGATGAGGGAGGGGAATGATAGTTTTTGCTCCTACCCCTCCCCACTCGTCGTCCAACCATCAGTTGGTACAATTTCCATCTTCGTAAAGTATGACGTGTAGAAAAAAACGGTTTCACTAAATTACCCACAACAATTTGAGCGGGAGCATGCGGTGCGTACGAGTTTGATTAATCCTAATCCATTTCGTTCTTTCTTTGCTATTGGCTGCTTGCCACTTTGGCATACAGATTTTGGAGAGCATCGCCGATAACATCGAGGAGATCGAGGAGGAGTATCTGGTGCTCCGCGATCTCTCGAAGCATCCCAACATTCCCGACTTCGCCGGGCTGTTCCTGAAGCGCGGCACCACCGTCGAGGACGACCAGCTGTGGTTCGTGCTGGAGGTAAGTTTCCGGTTTTCTGCCCGTGCCGTGGTCAGCGGGGTGTACGAAAAATGGGCTCAGTAGAGTGTTGTCACTGTTGCGTACCGGTGCCGTGACCGAGAAATTGCTGGCGTGCCGTGGAGGGCCAAAATGAGAGAAAATTATGATGTTGGATGCTAATGCCGGGCGGCCCGTGCGTCGTTCCGAAGTACGGCCTTCGCTGCGGTAGAAAGTGGACTTGAAACGACAAAACTGTATGCCAGAGCGGGAGGGTCCGAGACGGAGACGGGTGTGAATGAAAATAGCGAACTAAACGTGCTGCAGACTGCAGGCCGGTTCGGTGCAGAGGAGAGAAAGACCGTATTTCTCCGGTAGTTTACCCGGTGACCGTGAACTTCCGTGCCAGTGCCGTGGGGAGGAGGTGGGATGTTTGGTGTTTACGCGTAGATCGGAAGTGATCGGATATTATTCATCAGGTGGCTAAAGATTTCATTACGGACAAGATGTCGAGCGCGAGATGACGCACTGGTACCGAGGGAAAGCGATGTTATTTTTCGGATGCCCAAAGTAAACACTTATACCCCGGGCAAGGCAGGAGCGTTGAGTGCGTCCGAGGGAAAAGCGAAAATAGATGATGCGATAGAAAGAGAGCAAGAAAGAAGTGATGGTGAGCGTGTGCGGAGATTTGATAGTGGCGAGATAAAGCGCGACGCGAAGGGAAATTATGCATCGCGGCCGAATGGGTGATCATGTTTTGTGCAGTGTTCCGTTTTGCTTGTTCCGGTGGAGGGTGTCCGGTTCGACAACATCAACAACAAAAAGTAAGGCAGGTAAGATCCGCGCGAGCTGAGTCGGAAGGCGAGGATGCGGGTTCAGTTAGGTTCAGCCGGTCAGTCGACGAAACGTGCTTTGCCGTGGTGGACGGTGGACCATTGCCGAGTCGTATGTTCGTGTTGTATCGGGACCGCGTGTCCAGTGAACTCAGTGATAGCATAGCACCATAAACGGAGTGCAACCCACGTGCAATCGGCGGGCCTCCGGGGGCAAGAGGTGGCTACACATTGGATTGCTTTACGACCTGTGGACCGTCAGTGGACAATGATAGTGATTGTGATCATCATACGGAAGGTGCGGGATGACTTTACAGAACCTGAGAACACAATGGACGTGACAAAGCAAGGCAGCACGAGTGTTCCATTGGTGGGTGTCGCTTCTGGATGGTGCAATATTGAGCTATGGAAGGATGCTTGAGTGGACCAGCGTCTTTGACATTTGAGATTTAGTTTGGGCGATTAAAGATATGATCGGGGCAGAGATGGACGAGTTTATAGGTGGAGAGCAGAAGCAAACTGGGACCATAAACAGACCATAATGCTGTCCAACTGGTTGATCTTCCATCTACATGATCTTCCGCGGGGAAAAAGTGAAGTTTTTGATTGAAAGCTGATAGGCTGACACGACCCAAGACACAACAATACTCGTACTTTTAGCACAGGTCCCTTACAAACTGAAACAAGGTCAGTCAGCAAGCGGGCAATAACCGTTTATTGTATCCCTGCAGCCAGCTTCTTGGCACGGCTCTTCGGGTGGCTCGTAAATGTTTTCACTTTTCGTGCGCTTTTCGGTCTTCATACACCCAACCCTGGCACCTTGTCGCGCTATTTCCAACCTTGAAACTATTCCAACCTCGCTCGAGCCATCGAAACCCGAAACCTCGCGCGACAAGGGCAATCGAAGCCTGAGATCGAAAGCTTGGACACCGTACTTTCGTTTTCGGGGCGCATTTCGGGGAGCTATCTTGCGCACTTCATCTGCCGGTGGTTTCACCACCTAGGCCACCGTTCGGCGCTTAGACACGAACGGGGAACGAAAGAAAGTTCAAATTAACAAACGAGCGCCTTTTGTCGGCGCGCGCTGACTATCGTGCCGAGTGCAACATTGTGTGTGTGTGTGTGTTTTCGAACTTATCTGCCCAAAAGCAACGCCGGGTGCGAAGATGCTGCGTGCAAAAATGCTTTATGCCTCCTATTTACGTTTGCACCCCGTTTTTTCGTACTGTTTGGCAAACATGCGGGTCCGTGCGGTCGCTTTGTTTGCCGGATTCTTCAGACTTGAGAAACGCCCGTCGGTGCCTCCAGGGCGTTAGTTTTATGGCAGGTCGCCGGTGGTTGAGTTCGTCCATTGTAAAGTCCGTGATAGACAGTTTTTTTTGGCAGCGACACTGCGCGTAGACGATGGTCCGCTTGAGTGAGGTGAACAGCGCGGAGGACGGCACGGTAAGATGATGAATCGAAGACGGAGTATAAAAATGAAACTGATGCTACTCGATGCCTCTGGTTAAGAGGGAAATGGTCAAGAGTTTGCCAATAAACTAGACGTGCTATCTCCAGCGATTGAGCCGTTTGAAAGTGGAAGTGTCGAGGCGTCTGTGGAACCGGTTTTTGTTTCTGGACACTAAATTGGCATGTTCTTGCCACAAACCGCGTCAAATTGCGATTGGATTGGCGGTAAATGGGACAAACCTTGATTTCAAAAAGACAATGTATTTCCACTGCCTGAGGCTTGCAGACGGTTTGACCCTACCAAACGGAGAGTTCAATGCACTACCTTTTTTGGAAATGCATTTCTACCGCGGTGGATGAAGTTTTGCTGCTTTTGACGTGGCTTTCACCCGGCTGTCCGATCTTCGAGCCGGTTTTAAATATAGGTTGTCGGAAATGGTCGATTAGGAGACTAATAAATTCCACCGCCTCACAAACTGGGTGTTATTTTTGGGCGTTACATTATCATATCCACGGGTAACTGGCTTTCACGCGGCGCCATAGATAAATTTTATCGAAATTTCTCTACGATTTAATGTATACAATATCCTATTTCTCATCCGACCGCGCGTGGCCGCCGGTGGCGATAATCAATCGATTTAATTTTGTGACAAACTGAGCAAACACGAGCACGAGTACGACGCAAGCTACTAGCGCGTCGTTTTCGGTTATCGCAGATTTGCACTAATTTTCCAAATGTATCCTCTTCCGGGCTCCGAAGCATGGTACAGAGGGTTAATTTTACGGTTTCAATTACTGCGAATTGGAGCGATACGAGGTAGCAGTAACTGCGCCGTACCGTTTATTTGCTTGTTGACATAACTTATTGCATACCCTGCGCAGCGACTATTGTTTCCTTGCGAGCCGCTGCGAGCCTTACGACCAGAAGCGGATAGGTCGTTGGGCTATAAATTTTTAGTTGTCCTCGCTCAGACGTCGTGGAGTCGTTGGAATCGCCGGCGGCAGGTTTGCAGATTGGACTTTTTCGGAGTAACTAAGCAAACACCGAAGTTGATAAAACGGTCGCATAACAGTCTTGAACGTTGCTTCTTTCCACCTAATAATGAACTCGATTGCATCAGTAAACGAACGGAATGGCGGATGAGCTCTGCAGTTTACTGCAGACAGGACTTTTTGGCGGTTGGCGATAAAATCGATGATCAGAAACAGCTTCTGGCTCTTCCATCCGTAGTCCAAGTTCGAAGACATTAGGCGCGGTGGTGTGCAAGAGAAGCGCACTGTAAATTTTCACCGAATTTCGCATGCTGACTACGTTGCGCAAGCGATTGTGTACGAAACTAAGGCCCACCTTAGGCGTAGCGTGACGCCTGCTCGAAGCTGCAGGTGCCTCTTGGAAAGGGTAGGAATGGGAAAACCTTTCCTCAAGCGCAACCCAGTGGCAGGTTGTGAAATTAATTTTCCGCATCGATTCCTTCGCTGGCACCCGCATGTGCATCATAGGGTATGACCCGGTGTAGTGTAGGTCCCACTAACCTGGTGGTTTCCATTTCCCGTTCAAGCTATGCACCGGCGGCTCCGTGACGGATCTGGTTCAAGGTCTGCGCAGCCGGAGCGCCCGGCTGTCCAACAACCAGATCGCGTACATACTGCGGGAAACGGTGCAGGCGCTGGTGTTCCTGCACGAGAACCACTGCATGCACCGGGACATCAAGGGCCACAACATACTGCTCACCGAGACGGGCCACGTGAAGCTGGTCGACTTCGGGGTGAGTTCGCATCTGGCGGCGACGATGGCGCGGCGCAACACGAGCGTCGGCACCCCGTACTGGATGGCACCGGAGGTGATCGCGTGCGAGCAGCAGCTGGACCAGTCGTACGATTCGCGGTGTGACGTTTGGTCGGTCGGGATTACGGCGATCGAGTTGGCGGAAGGCGATCCACCGCTGTGCGAGCTGCACCCGATGCGCGCGCTGTTTCAGATCCCGCGCAATCCGCCGCCGAAGTTGGCCCACCCGGAGCAGTACTCGTCGATGCTGTCCGACTTCATCTCGGAGTGTCTGGTGAAGGATCTCGAGCAGCGCCCGTTCTCGAAGGAGCTAGTACGTGGACCAGATACGGCAGGAGCTACGGTCGGAGATTGCGCGACAGCGAGAGGACGGACGGGCACCGAGCCAGGCCATCGCAACGACCAAGTATGGGAAGCTGAAGTCGGACCGGAAGTCGAAGCCACAGAAGATGTACATGGACGATCTGGCGGCGCTGGATGTGCTGACGGAGGATGCAATCGTGGAGCAGCTGCAGAAACGCTACGAGACGAACCAGATTTATACGTACATCGGTGACATACTGATCGCGGTGAATCCGTTCAGTCAGGTTGGACATCTGCCCCACATCTTTGCGATCGCCGACGCAGCCCACCAGGCGTTGGTCCACCAGCGCCAGAACCAGGCGATCGTGATATCGGGCGAGAGTGGATCCGGCAAGACGGAGAGTGCAAATCTGCTGCTAAAGCAGCTTGTCTACCTGGGGAAAGCGGTTACGAAGAATCTAGAGGAGCGAATCCTGCAAGTGAACCCTATTATGGAGGCGTTTGGGAATGCTCGAACGGGTATCAACGCGAATAGTTCCCGCTTTGGCAAATACCTGGAACTGACGATGGCTCGGAGTGGCAAGGTGAATGGGGCGCGCATCTTCGTCTATCTGTTGGAGCAGAGTCGCGTTGTGAAGCAGGCCGACGGAGAAGGTAACTTCCACGTGTTCTACTACATGTACGACGGGCTGCAGGCCGAAGGGCGGCTTGAGGAGTACTACCTACACCCGTCGTATCGCAAGACCCACCGTTACCTGCAGGAGACGGCCACGCTGCCGAAAACAAACGTGGACCGCTGGAAGCAACTGTTGGCCAGTTTCCGAGTGCTCGGCTTTAAGGACGATGAGGTCGATATGGTGAACCGTGTGCTAGCGGCTATCCTGAACCTCGGTGACATCGAGTTCGGCGAGATGGACGCGAACGACAACACGGATAGTCGGGCGCGCGTCATTGACGTGGCGCCGATGCATCGCGTCTCCAAGCTGCTCGGTGTGGATTCGGCAGATCTGTTGGAAGCGCTCTCCTCCAATTCGGTAGTCACACGGGGTGAGACGATCACACGGCATAATAATGTGGCGGAAGCGTGTACGGCACGTGATGCCATGGCGAAAGGACTGTACGGTCGATTGTTTGATTGGATGGTCAATCAGATCAATCTGCTGCTGGTGCCTAACAGAAATAGCAACAGGTAGGTTCGAGCCGGTTGATGGTTGGTCTACGACGCTATTTACCTACACTGTTTTCCTTGCAGCCCGGATCAGTTAGCAGTTGGATTGTTGGATATTTTTGGATTCGAAAACTTCAGCAAGAACTCCTTCGAGCAACTGTGCATCAACATTGCCAACGAGCAGATACAGTACTACTTCAACCAACACATATTCACATGGGAGCAGCAGGTATAGTTTGCATGCGAGAAGCTGTATGCAATGAATTGATAATGTTTTTTTCTTCATTTCGATAGGAATATATGGCAGAAGGTATTCCGGTTGATTTGGTGGAGTTTGCAGACAATCGTCCTGTGTTGGATATGCTGCTGAGCCGTCCGTTGGGATTACTGGCGCTGTTGGACGAGGAGTCACGTTTCCCCCGCTCTACGGATCGATCATTGATTGGTGAGTTTAGAACTCGGTGTGCAGCTTTTTACGGGTCATAATAAACGTTTCGTTTGCATTTGTTTTGGTAGAAAAATTCCACAACAACGTGAAGTCCAAGTTCTATCAGCGCCCCAAATCGGACGCAGTTTGCTTTGCGATTCACCACTTCGCCGGTCGGGTCGTATACCAAGCGGACGGGTTCCTGGAGAAGAATCGCAACTTCCTCCCGGCGGAGATTATCCAACTGATCCGCCAGAGCCAGTACGACATGATCCGCTTCCTGTTCCAGTGTCCGATCACGAAAACGGGCAACCTGTATTCGGCCATCCAGGATACCGGCTCGCGCCAGAACGTGCCGAGTTTCATCAAGGTGGACACGAAGGAGAAGTTCAACTCACGCGGGCTAGCGTCACAGTCCCGGGCGCAGCAAACGGTGGCCACCTACTTCCGCTACTCGCTGATGGACCTGTTGCAGAAGATGGTGACCGGAACGCCGCAGTTTATACGTTGCATCAAGCCCAACGAGCTGAAGGCGGCAAAGTCTTTCGACGCAGCGAAGGTGTTGAAACAGCTACGCTATACGGGTGTACTGGAGACGATCCGGATTCGACAGCATGGTTTTAGTCATCGGTTTACGTTTGCGGATTTCTTGAGGAAGTAAGCGATTATTGCGTTGAGAAATAATGTAGCGGATACAAACTGTACCTTTGGAAAATACTTTCAGATACTGCTTCCTGGCGTACAGCTTCGACGAACGTGTCGTTTCAAATCGAGAATCTTGCCGGTTGCTATTGGTGCGTCTCAAAATGGACGGCTGGGCGCTCGGGAAGTCGAAGGTGTTCCTCAAGTACTACCACGTGGAATATCTTTCGAAGTTGTATGAAGAACATGTACGTTTTGGATGGAGCTCATTCTGTAGAGAGCAGGATATTTTAATCGGTGTCTCTTTTCTTATAGGTACGCAAGATCATTCTAGTGCAGGCTTGCGTGCGACGTTGGCTGGCGAAGGCACAGTACAGACGTGAGAAGCAAAGAGTAGCGCTGAGTGCTGTAACGCTGCAGAAGCATGTGCGCGGATGGTTGACGCGTCGACGCATGCGAATATTGAAGGAGAAACAGGAGCGCGAGCGTTTGGAGCAGGAGAGGCTCGAAAAGGAACGTCTGGCAAAGGAGAAAAAGAACAATGGTATGTGCGATTTTTCTGATTTATTTCACGCAACATCTGTTGGAACTGTATGACCTCATCGAATTGGTGCGACTTTTTGCAGAGCAAAACAAAGCCAAGCAGGCGCTGGCGAAGGCGAAGCTGATCCATCAGCTCTCGAATCACCAGCTGGAGGCGAAACACAGCCACGAGAAGCGTAGCATGGACATCAACAACAAGGAAAACGAGCGAGCCGCCATCGTCATTCAGAGTTATTACCGCGGGTACACCATCCGGAAGCTGCGTATGACGCCGGAGATCGAGGCGAAGACGAAGTACATTCTCGGCATCGCGAAGAACCGCGTGGAGGCGCAGCGCATGATGCAGAAGGAGGGCTTCACGAAGGAGGACGCGGCCCGTATCATACAACGCTACTATCGCACCCAGAAGAGCAAGCACAGCAGCAGCAGCAACAACAACCGCGATGCGATGGCGGCCGCCGTGACGGCTGCGTCCCGGAAGGGACCGGCACCGCAGCCGCAGCCGAAACCACTCACTACGAAGGACCAGCAGATGGATCTGATTGCGTTCTCGCAGAATGTGCACATGCTCAACCAGGAGGTGCACAAGAACCTGCGTGTGAACAAGGCGGGCGTGCCGCTGGAGGCGATCGAGAAGCTGCCGAACGACTACCGGCGGCCACCTGGGTTCGTGCTCGTACCGGGACTGCTTGGCACCGTACCGGGCGGTGACTGTGCCAAGTACAGCTCGCTTCGCAGCATGGACTGTGATCACGAGATGACCAAGGAGCTGATCCAAAGGTAATGTTGGGGCTCAGTTCGCGAGGTTCGATCACGTCCGAAACCTAATGGGCTGCTACTGAATGTTATCTCTCTCTTTGAATATCTTTGAACTATTGTGCCAAAACCAGAAGTCCACCGCCCGCAGCGGACTTCGATGACATCTCCCCGTGGGACATGCCGTTCTACGAGGTGGAACGCAACCTGCGCTCGCAAAGGTTGTTGCATATGTTTCTAATGCTTCTGCTAGCGTTTTCGTTGTGCAGTTGGTTTATGATCTGGATGTACGGCTGAGAGAAGAGTGCGAGGGATTTGAAAGAGAGAGATATTGAATGAAAGGGAATTCCTGTGAGTGTGAGTGGCGAATGTCGTTGCCGTTTCAAAGTGTTTGTACGCTGAATTGCTAGCTGAGTTGCTAAGGTGTTGCATATCGTATTAGTAGGGTGGCTACATCGCTTTTATTTACAGTATCTACTTTTCTCAATCGTAGGCGCATATGGATGCTTTAGGTTCCTGCCAGCTGCAGTAGAGTGATATGTATCACATGGTCGTTGTATTGCTAACACTGTAATCGATTACATACGCTGAACAAAAAAATACAATTTGAGCTTCTCCGTGCTTGACTGATGTTGGTTTATCCACTTTTCTTATCGTCAATTACTACCCTAGGCAAAGAAACATGCAGCAGCCACCGCAGCGCATCGACATCAATCGTAACGACATCCTCGGTGACCGTAAGATGGAGCTGGGCAAGCAGCAGCTCTCAAACAACTGGCATCAGGCGTTCCAAGCGACTGAAGCGACACCGCAGGATAAGTTCAAGGGTCTTGCAAGGTGAGCTACCGTTTCAAAATTGTCTTGAAGTGTGTTCTGGAATCTTTGGATTCGGATTAACAAACTAAACTAACTTCCTCTTTTTCTAATCATGCTGCGTGTGACTCCTTGAGATAGAGCCCAACTGGGACTGATAAATAAAATAGCCCAGTTCGATCGAAACAATAACAACTAGTGATACAATAACACTTTTTATATCTTCGCACTTTAACTAACATTCCCTAACGTTTTGTTTTCCGTAACCAACTTTGCACCACCTAACACCCGACTAACGCTTTCCGCGCAGACCTCTGAAGAACATGCGCGCACTGACGATTAACGATCCACTGCACGATGCTGCCTCCGTCCAAAAAAATAGATCATTTCTTTATAGTCAATAGACGCAAAGGGATGAATTCTTAAAGGTAATGCAACATTCGGGATCTTTCCAACACTCTAGCAACGGGTCCGTTTCTCACATCACATTCTTCTCATTTTCTTGGGACGTTCAGAATTCATTTAATTCATTCCATGTTTTAACCATGTAGTACAAATGTTATGTCTAATGTCGTGCCTGTCAGATTCTGACCCATAACATATGTATAAAGGCTCTACAGAGGCACGAAACACTTTTCAAAACAAAGCACATCTTTAAACAGTGCAATATGTGCTATTAATTTATAGTGCAGTCTATCATAGATATACCAAACATAAAGGTGGCGGTTTCAACTAATCATAACTTCCATGTACAGCATCTGTAAGCGTTTCCTGATGTTTAAATTTACTCTCTGGCTTTCGTGTATAATTGAATTGTTGCGTTTCTCATTCTACGACACACCATCCAGATCCCCCCAGCACCAAAACGAGCCGGCCCATATCCGCAGCATTCCAGCGTTCAGCTATCTCAATCCGAACAATCAACAGATCCTACGCTATTCGCCAAATCAACAGCGCGATTCAAATGGCGAGCCAACGAATCAATCCCACGCGAGTCCAGTCCGCCAGTCGCCGGTCGAACCGGCGCGGGAAGCATCGACACCGCCCTCCAGGCTCGGGCTGCTCGGTCTCGGTGGCGGAGCCGCAGGGAAGAAGGCGGCCAAGGCGGAGATGAAGGCACGTGAGAAGGAAAACAAGGAGCGCAAGAAGCGCGAAAAGAAGGCGAAGAAAGAAAAGGAAAAGGCCGCAGCTAATGGACTGGTACCGTCGTCCACCTCGTCGTCGGCCGGATCCGCCCTGTCGAGCGGTGCGTCTTCGAGCGAGAAGCAGCGAAAGGAACCGGCCGGAAGGAAGAAACGGTCGGACCATTCCGCGAAGGAGGCCCAACCGGTGGTGATAGTGAGCCGGTTTGCGGGTGTGGAC
>KZ068836.1:6487-34591 GCA_002091845.1 Anopheles cracens
CGATTTGTTAATGTGTTGATTTGTTTACTTGTTGAATAGTTTGTTTGATTTTTATGGAGTGATTATACGACCACATTCAGCATCACTGAAAAAACAGATCAACACAATTGAAACGTAATTTATAGATTCGAATATCAGTAGCACTGAATCTTTGTCATAGCAACAACCTTTATTCTCTTCTCTGATATTTCCAAACCTGCTTTTTAAAACATGCTACATACATACGTACTACCAAATGGATGACCAGCAAGCTAAAAATACATAAAAAATGTTAAGCATTCTTCGAATAGTTAAGCATTCTGCTAGAATGGAAGGAATACATTCCTTAGGGTCTCGTTGGTTTCAGCTATAAGAGCGCCAATGAGTCTGTTTTACAACATTAAAAAAGCGAAAATTAACAAAACTTATTTATCAAAGCATAACATCTTAAAACTGTAGATATCTTCAAATATCGCTCTATGTACATACTTTGATTAGTTATATGATTTTTGGTTCCTTGAGATTATGAAACGCATATGATCGTTCGTTTTATTTTTCACTAGTATATTGTATTTCCTTCGAAACTGTCATTTTAGATATGTCGAAACATCGTCAAAAATTAAAATTTGGAAATTTTTTGAAACATTGTTCTGATAAACTGCAGCCTTAGTTTGCTCTCTTCTGTCCGTCACCTCCGGACACACAATATATCCCATGAAAGTTGCAACACTCTAAGCCGAGATCACACCGGCACAATGGCATGCACAAAATTTCCAGGCTCTCGCAATGTAAACTCATTATGCATCATTTCATAATCAGTCTTCGCATTGAAAACTTGCCTCCGACACGATCGCTAGCGGCGTGACTGTGCGAGTAGATGGCATGTGCATTGACCCTACCGGCTTCACTAGGGTTGCTGGTAAATAATAACAAACTTTCCCTTCGGCGTTAGAACAAGCACAGTCCGCCTGGTAGGGATAAGCCGGGAAGGCTTCTACGTTCCGAATTTCAACTACGAACTATAGGTGATCGTTACGTCTAGGGGGAGCTAGGAGGCACACCCGACGGGAACAACAGTGAAAACTCACTCGACACATCAATCAACCGGTTGCTTTTGGGCTAAAATTTTCTAATGAGTACAGCAGTCGTACCCGAAGTGCGAGTCTCGCTCCCATAGAACGGGCCATAGAATCGTCCATAATTGGAGATAATTTGTGCGTAATCTAGTTCTTACTGTTGCTTTTGTTCGCCCAAAAGTACACGAGCCTCTTGTCTTTGCGTTCCGGGCCGATCTAGCGGACTGTGCTAGTCGATGAGCGAAAGGTTCACCTGAGAAGTGCAGCAATTAGGCCGTGGTGTGGTAGAGCGACCGGAGGTCATACTTTGGAGTCACTGTGGAGACCCGGCCCGCCCCCCCAACCCAACGACCGGTCTTTGGGATTTTGTCTTGAGCTCTTGATGATGCTCGTGGAGAGCGAGATTTCATTCACTTTCGTCCTCCCCGGTCGGTGTTCAGCTGAGCTGACTCCTTGCTTGACTGCTTCGGGGACTATGGGGGCCGTTGGTGCAATTGAACTTTTCAATCCGATGACTTCCGGAACGGGTAGGCGGCCGGTTGCGGTGCACTATCGCCACCGGGTCGGTTAGTGAAAGGTTCTTTTCATTGGCAACTTTTTCACGCTGCAGCTGGAGCGATCCTGACTGTCAACAGTCAGTCCGGTGGGGCCGACCGGCAGAGTCTGACTGGCGCTGCTCCCCTTTTCCAACCGACCGACCCCAGCCACCGAATCGAGAGCCCGAATGGCTGCAAACAAATTCATTTCGTACGTGATTTTTTTCCGGACACAACTTTGCATACAGAATAGAACCCCACAGGGGTGGAGCGACGGGACTGTGGCTCATCCAAGTTCAAGCCACATCCACAGCCAGCGTGCCCGCATCCTGGACGGCGCATCAACAACCCTTACCTACCCCCTGGCCGGATTCACGGGGACAATCGGGACGGGAATGCTTCATTAGCATTCAACAGCACTTCAAATCCGCAGCCAAAGAGCCATAAAATAACAACGAAAGTTGACTGGCTGTAGAAGACGGTGGCACCGAACACCGAAGACACAAGACACAAATGGGCACTCGACGGGGTCGAAGGGTGCTTCAGTAGGACGGCCCCCACCAGCAGCACCAACGACAAACAGAAAAAGCACGATTCTTTGGAAAATTACTTATGTTTCGCGTCGGAAAGTTTTGCACCGCGTCGCTGCTGCTGTTTTAATTTCGAACCCACGTTTGCACCAGCGCAGACTTTGGGTTTGGGTTTTTTTTTGTGCGGCTCTGTGGGTGTGCGCGGGTGGCCCCGCCTGTGGTCGGCTGGGGTCAGTTGTGACCCTTGATTTCTCTCTTTCGCTGCTTTGCTTGCGCTCCTCACCGCGGGTGGCGAGAGGCTTTGTGATCGCGGGATCACAATAATGAAATGGAAGGAAAACGGTGCACGTCCCATGACCAAAACATAAAACTCTCAAATCCACTACCGGAGAGGCTTTCGGTCGATTATGACAGCGCCGTTGAGGGCGTCAGGGAGGTGACGATTTATTTCTGCAACGACGGACGGCGAACTCAGACGCTTGAGTGCACGCACGGTCACAGGGAGTATAAAACAAACACGGTTGGCCATCATCTTCAGGGGGCAGCCCCCGTTTGATGGATATGCAGTGTCGTTTTGGGGTAGAGGCGGAGCAATTAAAACACTTGAGCAATCACACTCTGCAACTGCAGCTCGGGCGGAGAAGTGACCAAGACGATCCGTCAAATAAGTTATGCTTTGTTTTCGCAATAGATGCAACACGCAATAATCATGCAGCGGCAGTGGAGCGAAGTAATTAGTTGCACGAGGGATTAATAAAATCTTGCATGCCAAACCAGGTATTTGCATTTTATACGGTAAACAAAGTAATACGTGAATAAGTTAGTAGCTCAGATTGTTATGGCATTAGAATGAATTAGGCATGAACACAATGCAACAATGACTAAGATGCAATAAACCATCTGGTGGATTTAATGAATAATGAGATACAGAATACTGTGCCTACTTTACTTAGGATTTCCAGGGATTTTGGATGTTTCCCATAGAAATAGATGTTACCAGTTAAAATTCCTACATGTAACTCAAACCTATAGCTTCAAGAAATGGAGCATGCTAACTTTTCTTAGTTTTCCTTAAACTCAGTCATGTTGCCTGTAAGCATCGCTGTTTTCTGTTTTGTTAGACAATACTTCATGAATTTGCTTTTTATTACTTTGGTAATAACATGTACCTTTGCCTATTCTGTTTAATATATAAAGCAGATATTTGTTGTTTAAGTTCAAATCAACTATTTAAGATCCCTGAGCTTCATTTTAGTTTTGTTTATTTATTGTTTCCACATGTTTTAAAATAAATTTATTCAGGAGAATAAGCTCGTCGTTATTGTTTATTATTCCTTATAATTATCTAACTGTTTTGTAGCCTTGTTTCGGTGGATGGATGCTTTTTCATGTTGTAATATTAGCTGAAACTTCTTTAAGCGTATGCCAACGAACAAAAGGTATGAGAGACAAATGGTATAAACCATTTCCCTGTTTTACTCGTTGATACATGCGTGCGTGCGATCGCTTGCAACGATTCAATAGTTAATGCTGTCATATTAATTATGAATCGCAATGTTTTTGAATAGGCTTAACAACATTCTGAATTGCTTAAAACATGTACGTTTGTTGGTTTTGAATGCCTCACATCACGTCATTATTATTTGTGTCGAACTGCAACGCCTAAAAGTATGCATGGGTTAGAACGAATGTAACCCAACACTACATACATTTAGGCGCGTCCATTTTTAATCGATGAAAGCAAGCTTTACGTTTTGCTCGTTTCGCATTGTTTTACGTTCATGTTTCATCTAGTTACAATTTGTGTTGCCTGAACTGATTCAACATATGCTGTAAACATGCGTAAGTGATTCTTAAAAATCCGCATGCAATAAATCGTACAGCGATTAAAAAACCCTGATCCTTCGAGCTTCTAGATCATAATTTAGGATTCTGCTGGATTACCGACGTTCTATTGAGGATAAACCAGCCTGTTATCTCTAACACACATTAGATAAATTTGGTGTTTTGATTTTTTGTCCCAGAAAAATAATATTCTAATAAAGGACTACGAAATAAAAATATAGGAAAAGCATTATAGGACCACGATGGGGCATTTAGACCAATTTACTTGTAAATATTGATTGGTATTCAGTAAGACGGTCTAACTATCCAAATTTCAGGTATAAAGTAAGTGAAAGAAAGCATGAAATGACAGATCTATATCTAGTCGATGTTGTTGCGCCAAGGAAGAATAAGAAGATTGTTATTCAGATACAATGCCAAACCAGGTATTTGCATTTTATACGGTAAACAAAGTAATACGTGAATAAGTTAGTAGCTCAGATTGTTATGGCATTAGAATGAATTAGGCATGAACACAATGCAACAATGACTAAGATGCAATAAACCATCTGGTGGATTTAATGAATAATGAGATACAGAATACTGTGCCTACTTTACTTAGGATTTCCAGGGATTTTGGATGTTTCCCATAGAAATAGATGTTACCAGTTAAAATTCCTACATGTAACTCAAACCTATAGCTTCAAGAAATGGAGCATGCTAACTTTTCTTAGTTTTCCTTAAACTCAGTCATGTTGCCTGTAAGCATCGCTGTTTTCTGTTTTGTTAGACAATACTTCATGAATTTGCTTTTTATTACTTTGGTAATAACATGTACCTTTGCCTATTCTGTTTAATATATAAAGCAGATATTTGTTGTTTAAGTTCAAATCAACTATTTAAGATCCCTGAGCTTCATTTTAGTTTTGTTTATTTATTGTTTCCACATGTTTTAAAATAAATTTATTCAGGAGAATAAGCTCGTCGTTATTGTTTATTATTCCTTATAATTATCTAACTGTTTTGTAGCCTTGTTTCGGTGGATGGATGCTTTTTCATGTTGTAATATTAGCTGAAACTTCTTTAAGCGTATGCCAACGAACAAAAGGTATGAGAGACAAATGGTATAAACCATTTCCCTGTTTTACTCGTTGATACATGCGTGCGTGCGATCGCTTGCAACGATTCAATAGTTAATGCTGTCATATTAATTATGAATCGCAATGTTTTTGAATTTTTTTTGTGCGGCTCTGTGGGTGTGCGCGGGTGGCCCCGCCTGTGGTCGGCTGGGGTCAGTTGTGACCCTTGATTTCTCTCTTTCGCTGCTTTGCTTGCGCTCCTCACCGCGGGTGGCGAGAGGCTTTGTGATCGCGGGATCACAATAATGAAATGGAAGGAAAACGGTGCACGTCCCATGACCAAAACATAAAACTCTCAAATCCACTACCGGAGAGGCTTTCGGTCGATTATGACAGCGCCGTTGAGGGCGTCAGGGAGGTGACGATTTATTTCTGCAACGACGGACGGCGAACTCAGACGCTTGAGTGCACGCACGGTCACAGGGAGTATAAAACAAACACGGTTGGCCATCATCTTCAGGGGGCAGCCCCCGTTTGATGGATATGCAGTGTCGTTTTGGGGTAGAGGCGGAGCAATTAAAACACTTGAGCAATCACACTCTGCAACTGCAGCTCGGGCGGAGAAGTGACCAAGACGATCCGTCAAATAAGTTATGCTTTGTTTTCGCAATAGATGCAACACGCAATAATCATGCAGCGGCAGTGGAGCGAAGTAATTAGTTGCACGAGGGATTAATAAAATCTTGCATGCCAAACCAGGTATTTGCATTTTATACGGTAAACAAAGTAATACGTGAATAAGTTAGTAGCTCAGATTGTTATGGCATTGCCACCGGGTCGGTTAGTGAAAGGTTCTTTTCATTGGCAACTTTTTCACGCTGCAGCTGGAGCGATCCTGACTGTCAACAGTCAGTCCGGTGGGGCCGACCGGCAGAGTCTGACTGGCGCTGCTCCCCTTTTCCGACCGACCGACCTCAGCCACCGAATCGAGAGCCCCAATGGCTGCAAACAAATTCATTTCGTACGTGATTTTTTTCCGGACACAACTTTGCATACAGAATAGAACCCCACAGGGGTGGAGCGACGGGACTGTGGCTCATCCAAGTTCAAGCCACATCCACAGCCAGCGTGCCCGCATCCTGGACGGCGCATCAACAACCCTTACCTACCCCTTGGCCAGATTCACGGGGACAATCGGGACGGGAATGCTTCATTAGCATTCAACAGCACTTCAAATCCGCAGCCAAAGAGCCATAAAATAACAACGAAAGTTGACTGGCTGTAGAAGACGGTGGCACCGAACACCGAAGACACAAGACACAAATGGGCACTCGACGGGGTCGAAGGGTGCTTCAGTAGGACGGCCCCCACCAGCAGCACCAACGACAAACAGAAAAAGCACGATTCTTTGGAAAATTACTTATGTTTCGCGTCGGAAAGTTTTGCACCGCGTCGCTGCTGCTGTTTTAATTTCGAACCCACGTTTGCACCAGCGCAGACTTTGGGTTTGGGTTTTTTTTTAAAGAAAGCATGAAATGACAGATCTATATCTAGTCGATGTTGTTGCGCCAAGGAAGAATAAGAAGATTGTTATTCAGATACGCGATAATACAGCTTAATCATAAGAGACCTGAGTTAAAAAAAGACGTTTATCATTAGTACATACAATTTTATAACATGCTCAAGGCTTAAATCACTCTTTAAGTTGTTAACATACTAATAATATGCCGCTACGTCCACAATTGATAATGGAGTAATATTTTAAAATAACTAGCACCGGCAGACAGATGAGGATATCACTTTAAGCAGCCCAGCGTCTCCGGGCTCGTCCACATGTTCACCGGCAATCGTAAAAGTTTCCGAGCATACTAGCATGAAAATGCTATTTCAATAAATCTTACGATCCTGCGACTCGCCTGTTATGTCCCACTTTGGACATTATTTTGCACTTCTCTTGTTCGGTCACCAGCATTTAGTATCGCAAGTCGGGCAGCGAAATAGCTTTTCCTTTAAAAGATGAGCATAAGATGGATGTCCACTGCTAGGCGCACGGTTCCGACACACTCCGGCGATGGCTTTTACGACGCCAATCTTTGACATTGGGTAATGATACTTTACATACTCGCGTCACACCTGATGTAGTTTTACTTTGTTGCCCAGCAATGGCGGGGTGCAATTTTCGGTGGCAAATGACAACAGCCGCATAGCTTGCACGCTGCAGGGTGACACGGCCAGCGGCAGTCGCAGGACCCGCCAACGCCACCGGAGCCATGGTCACACGATCCGAATGTTCACGTACAACGGTTTAAGTGATATGGCTTTATGCCTTTGGGGGCTATCCTGCCGGCTGAACAAGAGGCCGGCGTTTTGGGCGGCATGTTTTGTGAGATCTTTTATCGTGGATTTCAGCTAAGCTGATGTCGCTGCTGTTGAGACTGGTGCCCGGGGAAGCTTGGATACGTTGACACTTTACGATCGCGCGATACTCTCTCACGATGGCTCCGTTGCAGCTTTCCCGCACGCAAGACAACGCGGGAGGATGCAAGCGATGGCGAAAGGTTTGCTACAAATTTACGTTACTGCGACATCTTTTGCTGGGTGGATCCGCTGGAAAACTCGCATCCGTTGTGAATATTCTGCTCCCAAAATTCTACCAACGGGGGCCAGGGTGAGCTTCTTGTGTCTCACATTTCGGAGACCTTCGCGCTATGCCATTACCACGTTCATTGGTCTACGCTTGACGTTTCTTTTATGTTGCAGCTTAATTTTGCATCGTACTCCGGCGGCAAAATATGTTTTATTTATGATGGAGGATAAGCGTTAAGCATTAAAAAGTCGTAAATCTTTCAGCCGGTGCGGTGCCCCTTTTCCGAAATATTTAAAATTTAAATCGCTCAGAAACCATCCCCGCCGTCAATTCTATAGGCAGCGGAGGCAGCAGTAAGTGCAGTTGTTTGGAAAAGGTAACGCAGGGACAGTGCTAAAATGAACAAAGGTAGTATTGTTATTAGCACCGCTTGCAAATGGCTAGAGTGGTTTATTCAACAACGGTGAGTGTGTTGTACAAGCTCGAAACAAGCAACACGTGCATGAGTTCGGTCTTAAAGACGTTCTGAGAAAGGAGCTGTCGCTGATGGTTTGAGGTTTTAACAAGTAACAGTGATATGGGTAATAATTACAAGCGTAGTTATTCCAGATAGAGTTCCGATTTCGTCCACACCTTTGATGACCACAGGGGTTTTTTTTTGTTTCAAGAATAAATTTGATACACTGAAGAAAAATAAAAATATTTTGGACAACATAACCGGTTTTCTTATGTTTCTAATCGAAATTATACAACTTGATTTACTTTATATCTCGACTCCCGCTGTCTTCTCATAAAAACTCCGAACTGTCAGTACTATAGAAAACTATACTATACAAAATGTTATAAACTGAACAAAAAACGTTTTCGTCTATACAAAAAAATGAAAAATATACAAATTTTGACTCAAATAGTAACAATATACAAGACAACCATAATCATAATACATAATTGGTGGAAAAAAATCTACAACCTACAGCCACTTCTAGAATATGTTTAGAAGAATCAGACTGTGTTTATCAGAATAGTATGCATTTGCAATTTGATACTCAGAATGTGTAGTAAAACGTACTTTCGTACTGGGAGCGAACTGGGAATGAAAAAAACGTCATGTTTAACAGTTTGGCAAAAAAAGTGTAATTGGATTAAAATGGCTCGCACGTAGTTCTGAATGAAAGATGGTTGTTTAAAAAACCTGTCGAAATGTAAAAGTAAAACAGGATTATAAACTACCAAAAATAAAACACATAAAACATAAAAGACAACGAAAATAAAAAATAATATTCAAAAAGAATATAACAGATGTATAACTCTTCCCATTTATTCATCTTTAGAAATTTGTTAATGAATGAAATAATGTTAACTGCAAAACAAACCCCTTAGGCACCGCTCTGGCACCTCTCGAACAAGACATCAGACATGAACAAACCCATACAATCATATGGGAGTGCTCGGTCAGACAGTCTCGAACAACCCAGACAAACACGGTCTCGAACAAACCGATTTGGTTTTGTTTGGCATGTTCGATTCACACCCTGCTATGTGAACCTTGCAGATAAATCCGTCACAAAACGTCAAAAAACTGTTGTTTACAATAGTGCGGTGGTTCTGCTTAATAATTATGTAGTTCATATTACGTAAAAGTGTGGAAATCAAACAAAAATATCGAGTTAAAGCAGTGATTGTTACGATGCTACGGATGACATTTCAGCCAGACAGCAGACAATTGCCAGAGCACCCTATCGAACTTGTCTTGTTTGTTTGTTTGGTTCGAGAGGTGCCAGAGCGGTGCCTTAGTTACAACTATAATTAACATATTTTTAATTGTTTGTATTTCAAATAGTTTGATACTTAGTCTAAAGGATCATAGCCTGAATCGATTAGCGCAATACCCCTTAAGTAATTTAAATTAATCTCTGAAAATACTTTAAAACCGTTAAAAAATTAATTGAAAATGTGTTTTAATGCTTTTTGAACTAAAAACAATAGGTGTTCTACTTTTTCTACCAAATCAATCCCTTATTTAATCTTTTTTATATCTATCAGAAATAACGTAATAGTTCAAAAATATAATCTGAAGGCCAATGCATTTTTTATTTTGGAAAATCTTTAGAAATTATACCGGCAGGAGCGGGTTGTGCTAGGCTTTGTAGTTATAATGTATATTTGATCTGTTTTTTTTAGATTTTCCCGACATATCTAGAGATATAGGGATTACTCAAAAGAAATGAAAAACAATTCAAAGCAAAAGTTAGTCACATTACCATACGAGGCACTACATGTAAATATCAAAGGTAATGAAAGGTATCAGAAATATAATAAAACCGAAAGCAGGAAATCAAAGGATGTGGAAAAAAATAATTGATGTTCAAGTGCATGCAAAAGTCACGTCGATTATTCTCAAATGCATAAACGCAAATCAATCTCAAGATGAGAGAAAAGTAAATCAAACCACAAATTATTTAAGCAATGGTATCTAGATGGCTTCCCAGAAGATTGGCACACGACTTACGATCGACAATCATTAGGTATTTTTTCTTTCACAAACTTAGACAGAGGTTTTGTAGACGTGCTCAGTCTAACGAGAAATTCCCACTATTCGTGTGTTGCATGTCGATTCGTGCAGTTCGTATCCATGAAGAAGAGCTATAAAACAATCGCGATTCCACTACACCCCAGTAAATTCACATAAATGTTCTTTATGGCTAAACGACGGCTTACGCACACAAACGCGCAATTGACATCTCATCTTAAACCGCGCGGCATTGCTACATTGCAAACGCTTATACGAGCGAATCGTGACTTTGGGCTGCGATTTCGGCTAATCGTCTCGCCGCAGCGAACTTGAAGCGCCTGTTTGCGTGCGCGTGAGTGTGTGAGTCCGGAAAATTGTCACCATAAGTTGACAGACATCTGACTGACGCTGGGACCGGAAAGTGGAACCAACTTTGGATTTATCACATCAACTTTGGAAGTCTTACGGACTGGTAGGGCAGCAGCGGAGCCGCAGCGTTGTGATGAAGCGTTTACGAGCGTCGGAAAGCTGGAAAATCATCGGAAAATGTTACCCATCGTCGCACGTCGGCGGTCACGGATCGATAGACAATGAAGCCACCTCCGCCCACCGAAAAGTCATTATTATTCGCCTAGCACACGCTGAGAATGGCTCGTAAAAACATACGTTACGGAGCTGTTTATTTCTCACAAGTAATATGCATCTTCTTTCGATCGTAACTGCCGGTGGGGCTTCTGGGCTCTGCGCCGCGCCGGAACACGTCGGATCAGGTGAACCGTTTTACGATCCAATGTCCGAGCTCGCATCACACGCCACCGTAATCCGGCGGCGATATCCAAAGCGTATCGGAAACACACTGGAGCGTGTGTTGCACAGCTGCCCGGGCTCGCCTGGGCGTCTTTTTCTACTTTTTCCTGCCAAACTCCCATTCTGTGGGTCGGAATCGTCGTAAAGCATATTTTTCAATGACACTATCAAAATTTCATAAACGAAATTACCAGCATCCGAAAGCCTCGGAACCGATAGAGCGAGCAAGATAACCTTGTCCTTGGTGACTCGATCTAAGCGGTGAGGGTTGTTTGCCCCGGGAGCACTCTATTTGGCTTTCCCGTCCAATACGTCACCACCGTTTTACGAGTGTCGGCTGAAGTCGGGAAACGGCGGAGGGAGGCTCAGAGAAGCGTCGTAGAACATCAAGCAATAGAGAGAACACAAGCGTGTGCCACATTTGGCTGGTGCTCCTCCGCACGTAATAAACCATTCATGAGCTCTCGAGGACATCTCGCAGCGTCCGGAGACTATAAATGGAGAAATTTGACACATCCTACGGTTCACGAACATCCAGCGTGTACGTGTTTTCCAGCGATCTAGGTAGCCCCGAAGCAGTCGGACCGTCGCCATGACGCCGTCCGAACTGAACTGGGTCAAACGATGTATAAAAGTGCATGCGTCTGTCGGCATCCCTTATCCCAGCCCATCCATTATATGACCTTTCCCTCTGGGTAAATGTCATTATCCGAGAGCAATGATCAGATTTATGCAACTCATAAAAGCGCGTCATATGAAGTTTTCGATCAATATTCATTTCGTTCGAGATTCATTGGAGCACGTATGATTGTGGGATACCACAGGCACAATTAATCGCTCAGTGAGAAGATTGTCGTGATTTATTCGCAATTACGGGTGATTATTTGCGGTGTCCATAAACAACCGCGGGAAGTAATCAGAATTAGTGAGTAATATAAAGTTCCTCTTTTTCAGCTCTGTAAAAATGCCATCAAATTGTAATATAATCTTGGGATATTTATAATTTCAATTGAAAAACAGAGGAAGCTGGTTCATGCTAAAAGGATACAAAATATAAAAGATTAAAATACATGTTTGCATAGCTTAATCTTTACGCTAAACTTTGATTTAATTTTTAAAATAGAAATACAGTTACTGACGTGAAGGCTTAAAAATAGGGCAACAGGGTACAACGCCTAAATCAACCTTTAAAACAAAGAATAACGGAGGACTTCTATGTCAATCGCCAGAAGTTATAGGATTGTATACTCAAAAGATCATACAATTAGAATAATTAGTGCATAACGGGTGGACATTTGAGTCGAATCGGTCAGTCCAACCAATGCCAGAATATCCTTCTAGCTGCCAATCGATACCAAATTTACACATTAGGATAAACAAGCGGTGCATTAGGATAAACAACGTGCTCAACCGTGAGCGGGCCAGAGAAGAAGAAGAAGAAGAGAAGAAGATAAACAAGCGGTATTTGATAAATTTTATAATTTTAAAACCTTAATAAATCATGAAGCTTTAGGTGAAACCCGTGTGTGGATAGCTCTAACCGTTTAAACCGAGTAATCGAAGCTCAAAGAATCAAAAGTCTCAATTGACACCTGATATGATCGTGAATGTTAACATATGATTTATCGATAGTGGCAGCAGAATGTGTAATATAACTTACAAGGTTAGACATGTTACAATTAGAAATGAGAAATCGCCCCGTCAACTGACCCACATCCGTCCAGTAAACATCATGTGCAGGTCTGCATGTATCTTATACGGACACATGTTTTAGCGGGATTAAAAAAAACAGGCGTTGTCTATACGCAGAACATAAACCACCTGAACATGGGTATAAATTAACTGGCTGAAGTATACTTCAAATCAGTTCGCTCAACGTTTAAGGCTAGTGTGATAGGAAGTCGTTTCCTGGCTATTATCGGGTAGGATTTTTCTTAACAACAGATTATTGTGTTTCATTGGACATACCATGTTTGAAATTTTATCATCCTTAAAAGGGATGGTAAAAATCTAAATCAATTTCTTAATACAGTGCGTTTGATAAATGGTGCGCCACTTGTTTTTATTTTACGAACTCTATAACCAATAGATTGAAACTGTCAACATGGACACATGTTTTTAAATTGCTTTTGAATGTCAATTTTATATTATATCAA
Organism: Anopheles cracens; assembly: GCA_002091845.1. NCBI lineage: Eukaryota > Metazoa > Arthropoda > Insecta > Diptera > Culicidae > Anopheles > Anopheles cracens. The sequence goes on from KZ068836.1 coordinate 19,574, forward strand.
ATATTTGTTCATACTCGAAGACGTTTTCGAGATAATATATAAGTGTTAATATAAGAGATGACGAAATTGTATTGAAATGTATCGATGTCAAGTTATATAAATATGAGGCGGTATATATAACAAACGCATTGCACTTCAACATCCTGTTGAGATCACGGGCTCGTTTTGAGTAAATAAAAACCTTTTTAACCTACCGCGTAATACACTTAAGTACAGTTTGATTTGATTTTCTGCTTTCTTCAGTATAAATTGTACCCACTACTGCTCTAGTTGTTTTTCAGACAACGAAAAAAGATCCCTTTTCAACGAAACAACCCTAAAGCAAACCCCATTTGGCACATTCTCATAATTGAGCGTGCTTATAGCTCCCGGGTTTTGGTTTGCTCCATGCCTTTCCATATCATCGTTACCCTTTCTGATGCGGTACCGCTTTCGTCCAGTAGTACCGGAGGTAGTGCCGTCCCTACATGTAGTGGCACGGAAATTGTGCTATCATCTTAATATTATTAGTATCATTTCAGCGATCAACTGAACACGCTTCGCAGCTTATGCCGCGGAACCCGGGTAGCGAGTAAAAAGTTAATTACTTAAAAAGCTTTCACGTTTGTTTTATGTGTCTCAGTTTCAGCGCTACCTACTTTGCTTCTTTTTTTCTGCGCGTTGTTGTGTGCAAGGATCTTCAGCGTCGACCGCGTTAGCGCCCTCCGCCGACTGCTCGAATGGCCAATTCCGGCCACTCCAGGGAGCGACACTGTCATTTCCATCGTCTGGAAAAGTTCTGGTCCTGGCATTCAGCATTTCCCGGGCCGACACGCTCGGCTCGATAAAATCCCCACCGAACGCGCCGCTTCGTGAGAAAACGCAAGGCGATGAAATATGCTCAGCGTGGACAAACAAACACACAAAAAAGGGCAAAGCAATGCAAACACAAACGGATCTGCACGATAATTGCATCCGCTCTGCCCTTTGCAACGCTTCTGCTGCTGCATTTTGCACTAATTTGGTAAACATTTTAACTTAATTTACGCCTGTCGAGCATTTGTCTGTTGTCTGCTACTATGTTACGCCGAGGCGGTTGGTAGTCCACTTTAAAGTCATTTTCCTTTACTTTGTTGCTCCACACCTTCAGGCTGGTGTTTGTTATGCGCTATTGTAGAATGTTTGCCTTCGCCACTTGCTCGATGTACATAACTGTGGGGAAAAAATGCTGCAGCAAAGCAGTCCTCCGATCAATGTCCTCCGTCCAAGCGTAATGGGAATCAAATACAATGACAACTCCACAAAGTATGCAGCCTATGATCCCAAGATAAGCATTATCAATTAATCAGGCCTCGCTAACTTGCATAACAAACAGGGAACGCCATCGCAAGAAAACTTCAACTGAGCTAGTTTCTTCCGAGAATAATGATCTGCTCGTACAAGGCAAACGGACTTGCGTCAACAATAACTCCGGAATGTTTTAATGAACCAATTTCGAAGGGAACGCTTCCAGGAGCGCATCATACAAACATAATGCAAATAAAACAGAACTCCGGAATGTTTTAATGAACCAATTTCGAAGGGAACGCTTCCAGGAGCGCATCATACAAACATAATGCAAATAAAACAGTCGGAACATTGTTTTTCCCACCAAGTCGTTAAGTTTTACTGCTCTCACAGACTTTATTGACATCCACCCCATCGGTTGTTTTCATTAATGAACCATACAAATTAATTTACTTATTTCAGCTTTTCAGATGTATCCGATTGACACTATACAAATTGCTTTGCTTCATATCTCGACTCCCGCTGTCGCTTGATAGAGACACGTCCGTGTTGAACGGCGTGACTGTCTTTCTTTTTGTACAAATATTATGACTGGAAAATGAAGGCTTTCGTCAATGGTCAAAAATATACAAATACAAATAATATACAAGACAACCGTAATCTTCATACATATTTGGTAAAAAAAACTACAACCTACAGCCATTGCTAGTATTTGTTCAGAAAAATCACACAGAATCGTCTGTGTTGTTCAAAATAGTATGTATTTTTCATTTGTTGCTCAAAATGTGTAGTAAAACATGTTTTTCGTACTGGGAACGAAAAAAATGGTTGTTTAAAAATGTGTAGAAATGAAAAAAGGAATGGTTCAGTTAGTGATAATTGGGAAACAGTCCCTTATTCCTTTATTACAACTATATTGAACATACTTTTGTTTGCATGCATTTTAGATAGTTTGATCCTTAGTCCATAGGATGATCGTCTAAATAGATTAAAGCGATCCAAATTTGCCACATGTATTTAGCATTTAAAAGCTTTTTAAATCAAGATTCATCTTCATCTATACAGAACGAATTATACTTTTCTACAAAAATCATACATTATTTTGTCATTTTTTCACTATCAGAAGTAAGGTAATAGTCCTCTACTAATTAGGCTTTTATTATTCTGTTAGACTATCTATCTGTTATTCTATTGACTTTTAGGCTTCTATTAATAGTAATAGAAGAAAGGCAATGTATACGTCTTAAAAAGGAAGAAAAACCCATATGAACCTATTGTTCGTTCGCGGGAGTTTTTCTCAGCAGGTTTTCGGGAGCGATGGGTTTTTGCGTATAGTTACCAAGTCGTGTTAATTTCCGTGTTGCAAAGGTAAGAGAGCGATCATGAAGCATTACCTCGTATTTATTAGTTCTAGGTTCGGGTGAGAGCCCCTGCTCTCATCCCGAACGTTACCTGCGCGAGTTCCCCAGCTTAACGAAAGTGTCAAGTGTCAGTGCCGTCAGGGTTGTGTACAAACACCTATATATAGCTATATAAAATAGGTTTTTCTACTCATGATTTAAATATCAAAAGTTTTTCCCCAAAATGACGTTTAATCACACCGAACCATCGGGTATTAAGGGTAAGTTTAATTTGAAAATCCAGTTTAGTTTAATTGCCAATGCTTTCGAGGAGGAGCTTGCTTTCGAACACACAAACATCAGACTACCCCCCCCCACCCTCTCTCCCACCCACCTGCCAGCTGCCGAACCGGCCTTTGTTGGGTGCGAACTGGGTGCGAATGTGTGAGAATAAAAAAGGCGTAGGCAAAATCGTATAGATTTCGCATAATGGAAACTTATTGTTATGCAACTGCGATTTTTCAAGCACTTTAGAGCGTCCCGTCATTGCACATGCAGATACAGCGCTGCACATATCGGTGTTGACGGTAGGACAAGGAAGAGTTTTCAATTCGTGGCATTGCCACAAATCCAAAAGTAAGAAAAAACGCATCCCACCTGCACCTTGCGGCGCGTGAGTTGTGGTTGTGTGTTATAAAAATGAACAATGATGTTGGGCATACAAAAAAACCTACTACCCTTACGTTGGCACTCTAACGCTCTGGGGCAATGTGTACCGTTGATGGGAAACACGTCAGAAGCGAAGAGTAACTACACTCTCGGAAGCACGCAAGAACCCACCCGGGAGTGCTGGAGCTTCGGAAATGTAGTATCTGCACCCTCTCGTGATCATAGTGCATACACAATATAACCGAATCATAAATAAAGTTTTGATTTGACATTATTCCGACCCTGTAGGGCAAGCCGAGCGCAGTGGTAGAACCATCCCGAGAAGTTAAAGGCACCGTGATGAGACACTAAGGCGTGAGTGGATGGCGAAAGTTGGTGCTACAGCATTTGAAACTCAATTGTGCATCCTTCCGCAAGCACGTTTAAAGCGAAACTTTCTCCTGGTAATACAAATTAGCGAAATGAAAAAGATTCGTGGGGAAAAGAAAATTTGGATTTATGGACATGTTTTTATTTAAGGTAGTACAATAATCACCAGTTGTTTGTTTACTCTTCAATGCAAAAATGAAAGGAGATCCTTCTATTTCGAAAAGCATTATTGCATCATCAGAAACTTCTCATATGTACAATAGAATTGCATAAGAACCATTCGATCTATTGGCACGAGGTTTTCAACGGATGCATGATTGCAAATCGTTATGAAGGAGTTTAAATAATTCTTACATCCGTAACTTTCGGAGTTAGAATCTTATCCTCCTAACGGTATTTTTGGATTCCAAATGGCTTCTAGAACGCTAGCTTTGCCATTTATTGAGCGATTAGGAAAAGGAATACGGATGTAATATCTGGAAGGTTTATTAGAACTTCTGCTTCAAGCAGTGTTTCGTGAAAGACAAACCAAGCGGAGTGTCGATCGTATAATATATAGCAAACGCGCACACTTCATAGCCTACTTCATTTTTGTAGGTTTCGCTATACAGGCCTACTTCGTTTTCATTAGACCGCTTGTTTATTCAAACAAAAAAGAAATCTGCCATAAAAAGGTATGGCCTTAAAATTTAATCAAAATTGAAAATTGGAAAGCAAAAAAAAAGGTAACTTATTCGAACTTATTGTACATATGACCATATTGAACACAAAGTCTTTGTTAACTAACAACAAACCTTTAATGCAGACCAACATCTATAGCAACCCTTTAGCCATGCTTTTCACAAGTTTCATTTATTCGACGCGCTTCTGGACTTCTGAAAATAGGGAGCTTCTCGACTCCTTCAATAAACAGTATAATCTGTATAAAACCCGTGAATCTGTTTATTCGTTACATACAACCGTTATATACAGTCCGAACTGGCTATATATATACAAATCCTAATAATATTGACGTTCACTTGATTGCTTAGCATAACGTATGCATAAAAAAGCCACTTTTTCAAACGGGTAGTAAAAAATGAAAGATACTTTAACAAACCAAAATTCCTTTTTTACGAAGTTTATTATTGCACAAAAATATTTCTACTCCCTGCCTACCCAATAGGAGTCAAAAAAATTGTTGCCATTATTTTCAGTTCCAAGATCAGCTTTTTCATCAATTTATCCGCAGTTTTGGCCACGAAAATATTTGAATATATTCTCCAATTCAAATTTGTCCAAAAAATCTGGATCAGGCCGAGCTGGGGCACGTTAAGAGGGTTAGCATGCTTGAGCGCTACCGGAATGCCCAACTGCTCCATATCTTTCAGCGCTCGCTTCGAGGAGTGCTAGACGTGCTAGACGTGGCCAAAACACCAAGCCGTTATCTTCGTGATAATTTTTGACGAAGGCGACAACTTCTGGGAGGCACTTCGTACTATAAATCTCACCGGTCATTGTCAGCCACGATGAAAAGAAGATGGGACGTGACATGTCCTTTTCGCTGATTGTGAGCCGCAGAAACACCTTCCTCGGGAACTTCATATGGTCAGAACCAGTCTTCCTTTCGAAGAACTTTCCCTCCTCCAAAAGTGCCAGAATCTTATAAACAATTTCCGTTAGTATCCGGCCAATACCAATCCAGGCCAATAGTGTGTCCCAATGACCGACTTTGTTAGGCACGGATTGAGCAGGCGGTACGAACAAACCATAGGGCAAAGTTCTTTCAATGTTTTAACCATAGCTAATGTAAATGATGTGATAGAGGCGAAAAATTTTGTCAGTAAATTGTCAGCAAGTATATATTGACTACTGACTAGTGGACCGACCACTGGGTGGCAGGGTAATCTCATGCAAAAAATCGAAACATTTTGTCGCTTTTTTAACGCATACGTTAGCCATTTTTCACAAATTTGTGTAATTTGTTGCGCTTCTGCACTCCTGAAAATGATCATCTGAACTTCTTGAATAAACCAAATCACTATATCGGCCCGGTGTAGCCACCAATCACAGAAAGTACAAAGTACATTTATTATCAATTGTCTAAGTAAACTTCTTGATGACAATGCATTTCTTGCTGCCGAAAATTAATAATAAATAGTAGTCATAAGCAACAATTATAGTTTTCTGAATCTGGATCCCATATAACGGAGTTTACGGAGCTATGGTTTAGGATTTACATCAGAAAAATCCGTTTTATGTCAGTTTACATGTCTTTTATCAAAAAAGGGACAAGCAGGTTGTAAACTTGGGAGCCTATAGAAGGAATCCTTCTGATATAGATCAAATTATGCATGTAGGATCGAATAGAAGGAACTAGTTTGAATAATTTATTAAAAGCTTTATGGGCTATCGAACGATGTCGTGACTAGTTTTGTCATTATGAGGTAATTTAGCAATATCTGTCAAAAGAATCAAAGTAACAAAAATAATAACACCAGCTCTGGAAGTATAGCTGTCCAAACATTAATTTACACATTTCACTCATATTTTGCAGTTTTGTATCTTGCAGAATAGAAGTGTTTATTTATTGTGACATGTTTTTAAATTGTCAAAACGAAAGAGAGATTCTAGCCAAATTCGCATCGTTTATGTTTACAACCGTACCAGATATGTAAATGTATACATTTAGAAAATAACATACTTAATATAGCACAACGCATGGTCACTAATGAAAGTCCATTAAAAACAAACACGCACAAGGTGCACTTTCATTCAGCAGCGCTATAAATCTTGTGAAAAAGCTCACTGCCCGGCGCACAGCACCAATCAAGCAACGTAAACAAACGCAATCGTTTCTATTTAGCGAACGCGAACGGGGCTTTGATTAGGGCGTCAATATGAGCACCCGGCACTGTTTGCTCTCGTCGAGGAAATGCATTAATTTCAATTTCCACCGCTGGTGAAAGTGCACTCGTGGCCGCTGGCGAATGCTAGTAAAGGATGAACTGTGGGAAGCGATGTCCGCGCCGCCAATGTGCCTCCTGCACTGTGCGTGGTAGGCCTCGCAGGGGGAAAAAACAACCATCACTCCATGAAATATGTTACTATTTTGCACCCGTTAAATCTGTTTACACTCACTCAGCGTGCGCGCACACGCAGCTATTGCACCGCCGAACGCCACCATTTCGCGTATTGCAATGGAGCAGTGCGCGCCCATGCGGAAATGGAATAAACTTCCGGCCGTATGGCGCCAGAAAAATGTGCCTCGACTGTGGCGAAAGCGCACCCTACCGTACCGATGCGTCCGTAACTTCGGGCGAAAATGATAGAAAAACATTCGCAGCTCGCTACCAAATCACCCGTTTAATTGGTACAAATTTAATCTGAACAAATTGAAAATCTATCTGATTGGAAATCGGCAGCAAATGATGACAACGGTAGCAACCGGCAGACGGCGACAAAAACCAACGTCGTGTCCAAAATTTCATGTGTGTGAGAAGGAACGAACGGGATGGTTTTTTCATCCAACTGCTATAGACTGCTGCCGTAAAAAGACTGCTGCAATACTCGACGATGAGAATAAATTTCAACAATTTATCTCCCACATTTATTGCAGTTTTTTACCCTGACTGTTTAAAACAGACAATAAAGCATATGATGGATTTTTTTCTGTCTTTGGAAATATGTATGACTGAGCTCGTCCGTTTTCTAATGATTCTCAATCACTCGCGCTTTACTAATGAGAAGAACAGCCTGCACAACAAAGAATCCAACGCGTTGCGAATTTTGTTTCAAATAATTGAGATTTAACGCTACAATAATAACGTAATACTGTTATATGTTTTGCCCATTAATCACATAACTAGGAGCGTTGAAGGGATTGTTATAAGAGCAAGATATCTTTAGAAAATGTTGATGAATTTCACTAATATGTTATGTAGGCAACCATAGAAGAGCCCAAACAAAACCTTCGTCATTAAGTATGTTATTCATATTCTATTTGAATTTGAATTTCTCATAAGGACAACAAATGAAAACATATAATGTGAACAACAAAATTCAAAAAGCAACATCATTAGCATTTTATAATAACGAATAGCAGATGAAACACGACACAATCTGCATTATAGTTAATGAGCTAATAATTAACGTGAGCCATTGTAATAATTAGTAGACTTAATTGTATTCCATATTCATTATCACCAATACTGTTATGAACGATTAGACAATAATATATTGATACTTTGCTCAAACAGAGTACCTCAAAGGTAAACGAATTGACACCCCACGTAATTGACGCAAACAGCAAAAACAGAAAGGTAATTGAACCAATAACAAAATGCATTGGTTGAACGAGACACTAGTTAAGGTAATGATGTTGAAAGACACTTAAAAAAGGACTAAAATCGAATTTGGACTAAAATCCAAGGAAATTTTTAATAATAAAACAGGTAAAACATGTTTAAAACTTGCTGTGGCTTTCTACTGACATATTGTTGAAATAGATCCAAACGACGTAATCATAATAATCAAGAATCAGAAAGTATCGCAAATTAAGGACATTTGTGCAATAATGCCAAGCTAGCTCCCAGTCAGTCAGTATGTTATCTATAAAAACCCTTAGGTCCTTACTTGAAGGAGTACAGCTAATAGTGAATACTCCCCTGTTCCTGTAATAGGGAATACTTACAACCTGTGATCTTAGTTGTACGATAGAACAATATAAGAACCAGTAGAAACAACAATTTCAGGTTTAAACAACAGGTGGATCAACATCAGGCAGTAAACTTATTAATATGTCTTTTTGAATGGAGAACCCATACTTGACCTAATATACTTGCAACACTGTCAAAATTATTCATATTTAACAATGAACTGCTGAACATTTCTTAGCCACAAAGATTCCACATGGCTCACAGGCTACTAGATACCCTTACAACCTATGAAATAATCCTAATAACCTAATAATCTAATGAGTATGTATAGCCATGTGCTAAATATCAGAAGATTTTTTTCAATCAAAACAAATGCAGAATAAAAACCAACTTGTGTGAAATTCAGTCCAAAAGTACAAAACGGAATTGGAAAAATCAAGATATCTGATACAGCGATAGTTAGTCCGGACGAGGAACAGGAGACATGCTGCAATCACGAACGTATTATTATTATTCGTATTTTCCCACGAGTAAAACCAACTCATAAATAGCAAATTGATACAATTCATTTATAAAGGCGATAAAGGAGGCTCCAGTGCCACCCCGTAATTACGAAATGCATGCCGTGTCTCCTCAGACACGAAGTCCTTCCACAAACACGCGAACATACACACACTCCCCCATTAACACTTTATCGCCGTGAGCGATCATTAAAAATGTTTAATTTGACACTTTGAACACCGGGTAAAGCACACATCATTGCTTATTAATAACCTCAGTTTATCCCGTTTCGATCAGCTCATTTTCATCGTAAATTTCCACGTCGCCGCCACGCCGGTACCCGATTCATGGTATTTGGCTTCGGCTTATTGAATCCCTTATCCCGCTGGTCAGATCGGGCACCGGCCAAACGCGTCGCGGTTGGCCTTTCAGCGTTGGCCGTGAACTTTTGTCTCCTGCAGCAAACGCAGCGGTGATCAAAGACTGCGATGATGAACCGTGAAGTGGACATAATTAAACCCAACGGGCACTATTAGATATGGAGTCGTCGAATTTCGCCACCGGCAGCGGCCGAGGAGGAATGCAATAATCTACCTCCGGCACCGTGTGTGTGTATGTGTGTGTATGTATCGATCCTTCTGTTTTCGTTTGTTCCGGTCCCGGTTGGCTTATAATTTCCTCCCGGAGCGACATCTTCTTCGGACAGTTCGAACTGCACTCGAAATCGAAATCGGTTTGAATCATATTATATTTTCAATTATTTCTAGCGGCTTTTGTTCCTTTAATGAAGTTAATTGTTTCGAGATTAGCTTTCGTTCAATTTGTCTCGTTCAGGCAACGCGGCGGAAGAAAGGTCCTGCTGGCCGGTGAGCTTCCACCACGACCGCTGGCACGGCATCCCCGCCACCGGTCGATGTTTCAACTTCTGTATCACGTAGGTTGCGTTTAATTGAATCGCATACGATCAACTTGGCGGCATGCGATACTGCCTCGAGCAGCAGCGAAACCATAAGAGGCATATGGCAAAAGTTGGCGTGTGATGGCGTTGCCAAAGGACGACACAATGCACACGAGCGGTCGCACTGTCGTTTGCAAGCACCGGTCTCCGGTCTCCGCCACCGGGCAAAGACACAAAATGCTTTGTCACCACCGCGGGTTCCTTGCGCGGCGGACGAAAATACGGTGGAAATGGGCCCCCTGACCAGCACTGCCAGGATAAAGCGCAACATTAAAAAGCTGCTACCACGAATAACGTCCCGTGGGGCCCGCTGGCGCTGGGAACTGTTTGATTAGAGATTTCGCCAGTTGATAATGTTTAAGGTTTGCGCCGCCGTGCCAACCGCAACAATAATGATGCGGTTTTGTGGTTCCGATTCCGCAGCTTCCTTCGGCTAGGTATCGCTTGCTCTGAGCCGTAGCCGTAACCGGAACGTTGGCAAGGATTTGGGAGATTCTTCAAGATGTGTACCGTACGGCGCTTACCGCGTGCCGCGTTCGCTGCTGGATACCGCAAACCGGAAGTTTCCTATCAGCAGCGCTGGGTTGATCGAAAGCCGTGGTTTTGTTGGTACGATAGAAATCAAACTGATGCTTATTGATAATCTTTAATTAATCTTGCGGCAATCAAACAGAGCGAACTAATTATAAATGGAAGCTGTTGTTTCGACCGCATGCTGCACTCGTTTTAAGACACTTTCTTTTGTAAATTTTAGTTTAAACAGCATTTGCTTTATTTGTTTTTATTAAACTTACACGCTTGTTTTTATCAAATTAATCTTTTTTATACTGTCGCAAATTCTATCAGAGAAAACTTAAGATTTTTCAACCTAGGCGACAAAGCTCTTGTTCTCAAAAAAGTGAAAGCTTTACCTCTTCCACTATCGCTACGTTATACTGAGCATTATGCAAATAATTATTCATTTTTGAGACATATCCAGCAGCATAGAATCATGGAAATAGTTTTTAAAGTTTGGTGCTTTAAGCTCAATGGACAGGACGAACACTAAATGCACACAACATGCAAAGAACTTTTAAAAAACATGCATAGAAATCAATTGTCATTCGATCCTTTCAAGACTTTTAGTCATTAGTTGTGAACGATGATATCTAAGAATACGGCATATCTTTAAATAAATTATTTCCCAGTATTTTTAATAGTTGCCACATAAGGAGTGGTTATTTTAACACATCAATAGCAACTGTGTCATTTTTAAGTATTTTTTAATACTTCATTATCAGTTAAATCTTGCTATTTTTTGTGTTTAGCCTACAGTTTTGTATTTTACTCCTTAGTAACACAGAAAAGTTTTTGAAATATTTCAAACTCTGCATAAATAACAACTTTATTCAAGAATAGGTAACGTAGAACCCTCTGTAGTTATAGTATTAATGTTATCAGATTCTCACAAAAACCCTCTGGTAAATCCTGGTCTGGTCCAAGCCATAACCTAACAAAGTCCATAACACAAAACAAGCCCCAATTTGTAGAGCTCGATTTGAAATCGATGGAAACTTGAGTAATATCTTAAGTAGTAACTTCAACCAGTGCACAAAACAATGTGAACACAGACTTGTTGACATTTCTAAATTGAGCATTTTATTGTTTGCTGCATTTCCATTATATTTCGTTCAACGCAATGGAACTCAACGCTTTCAAATGCATTCAAATATATCGACTAGTTTGTGAAGTGTCTTTTGGGTAGTTACATACATCGATCATAAGTCTTATTTTCTTTCGATTAAAACCACTACGTTCCTTGTGAGGCAGATTCTCTACAAAACCTCCACAACCTACAAGTCTAATCCAGTATGTCGAATCTCTGGCATGACCTGTATGTTATCAACAAACCTTGAATCACCAAAATAGTGATAGCGTTAAAGTTCATCTAGCAATCTACAAATTGATATTTATAAGCTAAAACAACCAACACGTGCATAATAAACAGAGAACTGTGAATAACCGACAATGATAAAAAATATCATAAAAATCTAATCGACGATAACATAAATGTTTTGATAAGATGAGACAATCTTATCAATCAAAAGATGCGTAACTGGAAACAGTTACCATGCGTTACAGATAAAAGATTCATTCATCGTGAGTACGATAAACGATCGAGTATGGAAATGATCTTGTGGATAGTAAGTTGTTTACTCAAGCAGCAATATTCTCTTTACTTTGGGTACAAAATGTTCTAAACAGCTGACTTCAAGCATATGAAACTATGGCATTAGTAGAAGCAAGTGTAAAAAACACATTCCAAATTAACTCAATCATATAATAAATCATCAAAATTAATTAAACTTTTAATGGGAAATATCTAAAAGCGAGAAAGAAATATGAAAATGTAAGAGCGGATATAACATATCGAAGCAGAGGATGTATATAAAATTAATACTTTAAATATTCGTTTCATGCATACTTATGGCAGTAGATAAGAATTATAAATCCGTAAAATCATAAAACATCATGCATCACGCGCTTTTGCATCACCGCCGGATCTTAATTTCCAATTGTTTAGTCGGAGTAACATTTTTTAAGTCATAGGGACAAATCGATTCAGCAAATATTTGGTAATAAAATAAAATAAAATGAAAAAAAAACAGAAAAAAATTCAATTGAATATGTTTCAAATTAAAACTAATTATCAATATTTTTTAAATATTTTTTTCAATTTTTATTGATTTTATATTTTTAGTTTTTTACTTATAATTTGTTATTTACAATTTGCAATGGCGTCGAAGAGTTATGTGCGGGATGACAGAAGCAATTTTTAAGAAACCGCTAATTTCTTTGTTTGACAAGTTTTGGTGACAGCAGTATCAAAGTGTCTTAAACACTGTTAAAATACACTTAATTCCGTGACAGATAGTGATCATTTGTTTATATTTGTAAGTATGACGACCTTGTGTGGCCGTATTGCCAGTGCCTAAGTGCACTGACCGACATAATAGTGTGAATTTGCATGAATAATTATGTAAAATGAAGCATGTGAAACCAATGAATCACTAACATAAAAATAACGTTCAAGGCATAGATCTATGCGGTCTATCTTAATCTCTATGTCAATCTATGTTTATATTACAACTGAAACGATGCTGCCTGACGTAGCATAAGTCATAACAATATAAACGAACAGCGAATCCTTTCTAGCGTTCTGCTATCACCCAAGGCACCACGGGTCCCGGGCAATGTTTTATCATACCAAAAACTTACGTTATGGCGGATAGCACCACGCTAAACATGCGCTCCAACGATGCCGGCGAACTGTAGCAAATTTGGAACATTTTAGCATCATTATTATTCTATATGGCTACATGGCTACATGACAGCGAGTAAGAACCGCGCACTCGACACCGTTACACTTCATCTCATCCGGCAACACCCGTCCCGTCCGTATACCGCGTGGTCGTGTTTTTACGCCCTGCTCAGAAGGATCCCGGTAAAATTATACCCCACCGGAGTTGCCCACTGCTCTGCGCCTTTACAACCCGGACGGCGAAACCAACACTAGACATGTAAGATGTTCAATCTCTCTTCGAACTCAGTTTTGTCACTTTAAATATTCGTTTCATGCATACTTATGGCAGTAGATAAGAATTATAAATCCGTAAAATCATAAAACATCATGCATCACGCGCTTTTGCATCACCGCCGGATCTTAATTTCCAATTGTTTAGTCGGAGTAACATTTTTTAAGTCATAGGGACAAATCGATTCAGCAAATATTTGGTAATAAAATAAAATAAAATGAAAAAAAAACAGAAAAAAATTCAATTGAATATGTTTCAAATTAAAACTAATTATCAATATTTTTTAAATATTTTTTTCAATTTTTATTGATTTTATATTTTTAGTTTTTTACTTATAATTTGTTATTTACAATTTGCAATGGCGTCGAAGAGTTATGTGCGGCAGAACACACAAAAAAGATTTTTCCGATAAAAATTGAGGAACTGACATATTATTACAGCTCGGAAAAGAAGAGAAAGAATGGGGCAGTCAGAAAAACCATATCCTAAGCTTATAATTTGTAACATTTGGTGTTCAGACTACGATTGCATTGTGCGTTGTATATATTGGATACATATTGTAGGTATTGTTATCATCTATAAAAAAACGATTTTTTTGGTCTACAAGCTTAGTAAATAGAAAACTGACTGCGAACAATGCGTGATTTTCTCTCTAAGAATACAATGGAAATCGATGAACAAAGTGAAATCAATTCTCATCCGTTTTGATGGGAAAACTACCAGTTTTCATGGAAAAAACTGCCCAGTATGTGGAAATAGTTCTGGAAAAATATTACTCATAGTATAAAATAACATCCCATGTGTCAATTTAAACAAGATTTGGAGTATTCGTATGGAGTATACGAACCATTTGACCGTTAGTGTAGAGCTTCCATAAGCTACGAAGCAGATGCTTCATTCATATTTTAATTTAGACTTTGAGCGCATAATTTAGATTAAATTATTTATAATTTAGTGCAGCAAGACAGATACACAGAAAATAACAAAGTAAAAGGACATAGAAACGAGTGAACACGATAGTGAATTGAAAGATACAAACGACTAATAAAAATTAGAATATTGTTATTCTATTGAGGAGAGAATAATGTGAAATAAATTACAGTTTCAGAACTGGTGTTGCTATTACAGCTGTTGTTGCTGCAACTGTGATGGAGCTACCGGAAAGCAGTTGTAGAGAATTTCGTATATTTTCTTCACCGTGATTACAATTGTAATGTACGATCACTTGGACTTCAACTAGAACATCTATGACTTCAACGAACGACAACGTTTTGTACTTGCTAGGTAGCCACTAGCAAGCAAATTTATCAAGTAGTTTGTGCATCTGCAAACAGCATGTGAAAGTTTTCTGAAGATCATTTCTCCCCACGCAAAATTTCATCATGACCAATCTCGTTATGTGTTAGGCCGTAATCTTCGCCAGTTTTCAGATGCAAAAGCCGTCTGTAATTGGTGAAAGTGGTTTGAGGATGAAGTAATTAATGGCAGAAAAAAAGCATCTATAGGTTGAACTCTCCTTATCGACGTTGAAGAGCTACCTAGGAAAGTAATAAAGTATTGCTCACCGATGCAACAAACTGTATTTTCGGTACTAGAAATGTGATCCAATGGACTTATGTGTGTATCTTATGAACGCAGTGTACAATTGTCATTCAACAAGTAGGCTACGTACGTAAAAAAAAACAAAAAAAAAACAGAAATAC
>KZ068838.1:213-22393 GCA_002091845.1 Anopheles cracens
CCTACGGGGTTGGCCAGCATAACGCCGCCCGCTGCGATGAGAAAAGACGCGGTGAGCTCTCCACCGTGGAATAATTCATAGGAACGCTTTCTTCGCACCGGCCCTTCTGGAAGCTGCCGGCTGGGTCGACGTCTCGTTCATCAATAAAGCACGCCTGATGTATGTTTAATTATTATATTGCTCATCACGAGCGCGATCAACCGTTTGCGTCGTCCTATTTCTGACCGGCGACGCGACGTCAAAAGCCCGCCCTATCTCTCGCGCGCTCTTTCCCACACACGGGTCAGGAAGGAATTTCGCACGGGGACGGGATGGTTTATTAGTTGATGAATTTATTATGACCAATTCACGCCGGCCTTGTCCGTTCGCAGCGGCCTGGCTGAGGGGTGTGATTTGAAAGCGTTTGCATTCCTGTCGATCGTGTGGAAAATCGGCAGAGGGGGGAAGCGTGGAAAATGCACTCTTGCACAGGCCCAGCGCGCATCGTATTACGCTGAGCTTTACGCACTGCCGAGCGAATTGAGGTGTATGTTTATCGGATTATTGTTTGTTTTTTTGTTTTTTCTGCTGCAAAAGTTACTCGGTGTGACATAATTAATTGGCCTAAAATTGCTTGTACCATTATGAATAACAACTTTTGAATGGATAAACGGTTTTCAAGCTTTTTTCAGTTCAGTTTTGATGTCATTGCGGAACGCTGCAGTTTTCTATTGAGTATTAAACTGTCAGTACAATATGTGTTGAATGAATTTACCAAATTCAATGTTTAATGTCATCCCAACCGGCAAAGCCGCCTCGGACGTCTCGAAAATCATAAAACGACCGAAAAATTGAAATGGAAACGGAACGAAGAATTGCCAAACCCCGCCGTGAATTAGATTCGCGCGCGCACACAACCGCACACTCGCGCACGGCTTTTTATTGGCTAATTTGGGGTAGGGGGCCAATCTTATTCCCACCCGCGTCTCTTTCCCGCACATTCCTGTGCCGTCCATCGCCGGGTAACCAGGAGTGCGCAAGCGTACGCGAGCGGGCGCGCGCGCGCGCGCCCGCGATCTGGAATGCGGATTGAACCATTACCACCACGCCAGTACCTTTCATTTTATCCATTTTTGCAATCGGATGTGGCTTCTGGTTGCTTTGTTGTTTTTTTTTGTTCGCTCCGAAGCTTGCTTCGCCACTCCGGTTCGAGCGGGTGCGAGGGAGAGAGCGTCGGAATTGATTTGTTCGATGGATCTGGATGGGTGATCATGCTTCCACGATGGATTTTCCAGTGGTGATCGGTGGCGGCGGCTTCCTTATGTACGCGGTGACGTCGATGCTGCTGGCTTAGTGGAGGATGCCGTTGAGTAACCTCACGGTACGGTGCAATTATGCCAGGATGGACAATGATTGTGCTCGTGTGGTTCTTGAGCACATGGTTCGATTGGTTGCTGCTGAATTGCTGCTGTTCGTCGTTCTCCATAGCGAACTAGTAACATTTTTGAATATTTTTTGTGTTTTTTTCTTCTAAAGATTTTGAGATACGTTTTTTTGGAAGAGCTGTTTAACAATAGATCAAAATGATAAAAAATATCCATAATTCATTATCAAACTAATATCAACAGCTCTTGGATTATCTCAAAACGACAGAAATTAACTTAACAAGCCTTCAAACATACAGGTAAATTGAACACGGACAAAAGATGGCTATAAATCGCACCAAAGTAATGGCGTGTTAAAACAGCGCAGTTTAAAGGAAAAACATGAAACACATCTGAAATCAATCTTGCCACAAGAAATGAAGCCATAGAAGCCAATGAATGAACGGCCCTAAATTGAACACGACTGTAAAACTGGCTCTCATAACCCATCGGAAGGGAAACATGTCCCCAGCGAGCTTCTCGCCGCGATCGCCTCGACGAATGATGCACGAATCTGATAATGCCCGGAATGCTCTGAATGCCTCAATATATACGCTGTGCTGGGTGGAAACGGCACGATCAATTAACATCGGCCGAAGAGCGTGCGTGCTGCAGATAAAGTGAGTGGTGAAGGAGGAAAATGTACCCACGATCGGAAAAATCGCCTCTCGCTCTCTCACACACACACACTGTCTCGCGTACAACAATAATGCGATGTTGGCAGGGAGGGGAATGAGAGACGGCTATGCTGCGCGCATAGCACTGGGCAGTCGTATTTTTAGAAGATTTAGATTTATGACTCCACGCCGCAGACAGCTGATGAGTGATTCGGATATTTTTAGCTCTCACCGCGGCTGCCCCGCGCGCCCACTCGGACAACGACATCGGGGCCGATTGTGTGTTTTTTGTGTGACTGTGTGTGTGTGTGTGTCCATGCGTGAGCCAGCAGATCAAACATTTCCCGGACGCGTTCGTTGCGCCGACGGAGGCCGGCAGAGAATTCGCGAAATTACGCGTTCCGGGCAAGCGTGTAAATTAAGATAGAAGCCGCCGCCCAGCAGCGCGCCGCCCACCGGCAGTTGGCTTCGATTGGCCTTCAACGCGATCGATGGAAAAAGAATGCGTTTCGCTAGATTTCGTTCACCCCGTTCACATGGCTGAAGCTGTTCCAATTTTGCCGCGGCGAAGAAGTGTCTTGAGAAAGAGAGAGAGAGAGAGAAGAGGAGTTCAACATTGGCACTTCTCAGGCCGGCAGCAGCAGCAGTAGCATGGCCAGCGCAGAGCAGTGCGCGCATTAATCGAAACAAGTAATAGGAATACAGCAACAGCAAAAAAAAACACCCCGGCACGCCAAACACGAATAAACAAACTCTTAGAAATCGCAAATTTCTGCGCGTTGACCGTGGTTGCGATGATTTCTGGGTGTGCGTGTGCGTTTTTTTCGACTGCAAAAAAAAAACACCCCGGCACGCCAAACACGAATAAACAAACTCTTAGAAATCGCAAATTTCTGCGCGTTGACCGTGGTTGCGATGATTTCTGGGTGTGCGTGTGCGTTTTTTTCGACTGCAGTGAAGTTTTTCGCTTGTTCCGATTGATGATTCGCGAATTCTCGAGCGAGCGGTGCGGAAACCGCGAAATTCGCAAACTGCTGCTGCGAATTAGCCGGATAGATTACATTGGTTAATTAATAAAAATGGGGATTTTACCGTTCGTTCCTTTTGTTTCGCTCTCCTGCCTGGTACTGGTGGGGCGTTCGCCTTCTGTGAGTGTGTTTTTTTTGGTAGCACGGCGGTTTCCGAATAGGTTTTTGCGCGTTCCTAGCTTATTTTTATGTTCATTTCCTGTCTGCTTTTTTCTTTGTTGCTCCACTGTTCCTTTGCACCTTTCCATTGCCGAAATGAACTTTTACTGCGTTTTATTTATCGCGTAGTTTCGCTTTGGAATGCGGATTGTTTATTTCTCGTGTGCGGGGCTTTTTTTCTTGCTTTCTTCTCTTCATTCGGTTGGTCTCTACCACCTGTTTCGTGTGTTCGAACAGCCAATCGTTTTATTGATGTTTTTCCTCGCCTTCAAAACTCGCTCAAATCGGTCATTAGTGTCAATCGAGAAGCAGTGGTGTGCTCGTTTTTGCCCAGCTCTTGTATTTTCATGAGGTTTGTTGTGTGTCCTTTTTATAGCTGAGTTTATTGTTTTCATCAACGATGTACTAATTTTTTGCACCTTCCAATGTTGTGCCAATTAGCTGCGAACGCAACGATTCGTAACTTACATCGCCGGCTCGTTTCGGCTGGACGTTGATCGCGGTTTAGTGCCCAACACCGGCAATGAATGCAATTAGTATTTCTCGGCTGGGCCGTGCAGAGCATGCGATGCGCGTGACGCAGTTGTATTACTGCGCAGAAGATGATGCGGATCGTTCCAGATCGGATAAATCTTACCGGCGGCAGCCACCGGAAGATGGCATTTGATGCTCCGATGCCAAACCGGGCGCTGCCGTCTGTCGTATGACATGCATTCCCTTTGTATGCTCGTTGTGCTGATTGTAGTTAGATCGTATATTCCGTCGCTCGTTAGCGGTCATCTTCCGGTGGCGTGTTATGGATCGGAATTTGAGGCCTCTTGTTTTCTTTTGCACGTATTCGTGGGCCGCTTGATATGAAACCGTTTGATATAAAATTACTAAAACTATTCAACTATGGCGTCATTTTTAATTAATAAACTTGATTTTGCGATCATCTGGGTTTATCTACAACTGGTTGGAATGAGTTTGAGATAAAAAAGAACAAGAAAAGTGGCAACTTTAACTCCAATGATGTTTTTTCCGCTTTCTGCTGAATTTGTTTCCAATTATGGTCAAGTTGAGATTAAGCTTAAATAACTGTTCGAATTGGTTTATGTTTTTTGTTAAATTATTGTAGTGTGCCTTGGACATTTTATCCCAGACGAAAATTTGTATTCGTGCTTTCTGCATGGCAATAATTTTGCTATAAGTTTGATTTCAATTTGTATATATTTTTTCTGTGTCTCCTACAGTTATGTTTTTTATGGTGCCATTTATTTATTTAAAGTAACATGCCAAACTATTTTTTTTGTTCTTTACCAATTTTGTTAGTTCAACATCACTTCATCGCTTATAACATAAATATAAATTTAAATGGCATTTTGTGATTTTTTAATGCGTTTGTTACTTCTTTGCTTTTTGCTTATTTTGTAGACGAATTTTCCAGAATAATGTGGCATAATATTATTACTGTATGCTAGTAGGTTTTTTTTTGTGTGTGTTTTTTGTGTTCGACCCTAAAGCGATTTACAAACAATGGTTTTAGTTTCATTTTTTATATATTTTTGTTTGTTTGTTTGTCGATTTGTTTCAGAAAAGTGTTGCTGATGCATTTTCATACATAATGATGTCAACTATTTAAATGTTTTAGCAAATGTGAATTTTATTTTCTTCCTTTTTTAAGTTTATCCTTTGACTGTATAAGTTTTAAATGTATACAGTCTTAAAGTAAGAATCGACAAAATTAGATCACGTAGCGTAATATATTCTCACCCTTGCTTTTGATATCGATATCCACGGTACAGTCCATCCAATGGGCAGATCTCTTCACGGTCTTGAAGCATTTTCGCTCTGCTCTTGTTACGTGCAATAAAACGCAACCATCGTCTCGGTTAGCTCCGGCACCAAAAAAAAGGGCAAAACATAGTACAAAACTATCGTCCGCGTAATGCCGTTCATAATAACTCATTTTTCGCTCGTGGGTGCATTTCCGCCCTGCAGAATGCGAGGAGTTGGGGTGTGTGTGTATGTGAGCGCTTCGGATGGAGGAGGAAACGATGGAGGTGCATAGAGCACTGATCTTCAATCAACACACTCCACCCGTGTACCGTTGGGCTGGGGGCTTTTGGAAGGGGTGAGTCGTTATGTGCTCCTCGCATAACCCCACATTCCTTCCTTACACGACAGTGGTGGTGGTGCTTGCAGCAGCAGCAGCAGCGCAGTATGCCATGGGGTTGTTCTGTCGCGTGTTCGCGTCACTTTTCATATTTCATTCAATCATTCTCTTCTGCCGCCGGAACTTGCGACATGCTGCTGTACGTTTTCCGCAACGGCTTTCCGAGTTGTGTTGCGTGTTGTGTTTTTATTTCGTCCGCGAGAGTTTGGCTGTTCGTTTGCACTACAGGAGAGAATAGATTTTGGTTGCAGCTATGTGTAATAAAAAATAAATAATCTCTATTATTATGTTAACCGTTGGTATTTTTAAAAATATGTTTGATTTTTATTCTATTCTGCACGAATAATTTGCTTATTTATCCAACACAATCATGTGCGAGACTGTTTTACTCTCAAAGGAACGATCATTTCTATTTCTTGTGCTTAAGCATGTGCGGGAGTCTGGCCTACACGGTCCTGGTAAAGTCTGCTGTTTGTTATTATTATGGTTGCGCGAGTGTTATTATTACTATTATTTTGTGCAATGCCCAACGTTTCATCTACACCATTCCATCTGACTTGGGCTGTTGGGCTGGTTAGTGGGACGTTGGGACAACACCACCATCTTTCTTCTCCCCTCTCGATCGTCTCAGTTGTAGTCACCATCGTCAATCATCACATTCAGCACACTAGTGCAGAGGTACCTACGTGTGTGTATTGTGGAGGATTGTGTTTTGCGGTTGTGGTGGACGTCGTTGTGTGTCGTTTCCGTCAATGAAATTCCTCAGTCCCAGCCAACGCGCTGCTGCTGCTGCTGCTGCTTGCAATCGCACCAACCATCCATCCATTGGTCCGGCGAGGCCAGTCCGTGTGTTCGGTTCACCTATTACGGGGGATGAGTGTTTTCACAACCATGGTCGTTATGTTTGTGTGTGCGTTTCTGGTAGAGATCGAGCGTGAGAGAGAAAGAGAGCGAGAACGCACTGAAGTGAGGGGGCGCACAGACACCCCTCCACTATGAAATGAAATGCCACGACCAAAAGCGGCGCGACTGACTCGCGACTGACTGACGGAACGATGGACGGTTTTATGAATGAACTGAAATTTGCACCAACCAGCCCTTGCCATGCCCCCCTCCCCCCCACAGATCTCTTCACGGTCTTGAAGCATTTTCGCTCTGCTCTTGTTACGTGCAATAAAACGCAACCATCGTCTCGGTTAGCTCCGGCACCAAAAAAAAGGGCAAAACATAGTACAAAACTATCGTCCGCGTAATGCCGTTCATAATAACTCATTTTTCGCTCGTGGGTGCATTTCCGCCCTGCAGAATGCGAGGAGTTGGGGTGTGTGTGTATGTGAGCGCTTCGGATGGAGGAGGAAACGATGGAGGTGCATAGAGCACTGATCTTCAATCAACACACTCCACCCGTGTACCGTTGGGCTGGGGGCTTTTGGAAGGGGTGAGTCGTTATGTGCTCCTCGCATAACCCCACATTCCTTCCTTACACGACAGTGGTGGTGGTGCTTGCAGCAGCAGCAGCAGCATAATTAATAAACTTGATTTTGCGATCATCTGGGTTTATCTACAACTGGTTGGAATGAGTTTGAGATAAAAAAGAACAAGAATAGTGGCAACTTGAACTCCAATGATGTTTTTCCGCTTTCTGCGGAATTTGTCTCCATTATGGTCAAGTTGAGATTAAGCTTAAATAACTGTTCGAATTGGTTTATGTTTTTTGTTAAATTATTGTAGTGTGCCTTGGACATTTTATCCCAGACGAAAATTTGTATTCGTGCTTTCTGCATGGCAGTAATTTTTCAATAAGTTTGATTTCAATTTGTATATAATTTTTCTGTGTCTGCTACAGTTATGTTTCTTATGGTGCCATTTATTTATTTAAAGTAACATGCCAAACTATTTTATTTGTTCTTTACCAATTTTGTTAGTTCAACATCACTTCATCGCTTATAACATAAATATAAGTTTAAATGGCATTTTGTGATTTCTCAATGCGTAAAAACGATTTACAAACAATGGATTTAGTTTCATTTTTTTGTATATTTTTGTTTGTTTGTTTGTTTATTTGTTTCAGAAAAGTGTTGCTGATGCATTTTCATACATAATGATGTCAACTATTTAAATGTTTTAGCAAATGTGAATTTTGTGCAGAGCATGCGATGCGCGTGACGCAGTTGTATTACTGCGCAGAAGATGATGCGGATCGTTCCAGATCGGATAAATCTTTCCGGCAGCCACCGGAAGATGGCATTTGATGCTCCGATGCCAAACCGGGCGCTGCCGTCTGTCGTATGACATGCATTCCCTTTACCTCAGCACGCTAACGAGAATAACGTGTTACTTTCATCCTGTCCTTGTTGTCGCCGGCGCCGATTCGATCCTGCCAGGGTGAAGCGCTCCGTTCCTCTCTGTCGTTGATCATCGTAGTAATCCTTTTTTCGGCCAAACGAGAACAAAGGCTTGTTGTCTCTCTCAACACAGAGGGCGCCTTTGCAATTCGATCAACGGGAAGCGGCGCTCGAGCGATGGGGCTACTTTATCGACAGCTTTTCCCATGCCAGTCCGGGAAGGGGGAGTGGGTATAGTTTCTGGGTTTTTTTCATCACAATGCGCGCTGCATGTTCTTGGTCGTCTTGACAGCGAGCGATTCTCTTGTAAAGTAACTTTTCCGGCAGTCAGGCAGGAGTTGTTGTATGCTGACAGTGGGGAGCATGTGTTTGTGCTTATCGTTTACAAGTTGATGTTGGAAAAAAACACACACCCGGAACACGGTACGTCCTTGGCTTCCTCGGTCGTTTGGTGGCTCGTCTGCTGGTGGATGAAGCCGTTCCGCCAGCGAGAGATGAACTGGCCCAAAGATCTGTAGATGTCCCGTCGTTACTGGAAGAGGAGTGTGAACGAAGTGTCTGCTTTTTCGTCCACTCGCTTTACAAAATTCTATTACATTACTTTGCTGTGTTTACATAATCTTGTAGCAGATGATAGAAGGGTAAGAGAGCGTTCATTTTGTTTGGAAAAAAATGTTGCAAGTGTTTCTATTGTTGTAATGACATGGTATTAGTGCGGTGGTAAAGTGATTGCTTGTTTTTTTGTTCGGAAGTCTTATAATGACTTATTTTATTTATTTTGTAAATAGCGAAGCTAATTTCGTAGATCACCAGTACCTAAATGTTTGAAAAATACGATTCAAATTATAGTGTCTTGTTAAGAGCTGACCTAATTTTTTTTTCTTTATTTGCTTTACAAGTTTTTGTTTTCTCGATTGAGTTTGAAGAATCGTCTTGTATTTGAAAGAATAAGTTAGTTTAAAATTAGATTCAAGTTTTTTAAATTGATTTATTTATGCTGTTATGGAAACGTACTTCACTTACATAAACGTTTCATCAAAAAATCAAAATTCATCACGTTTCAAAAAATAAACGTTTCATCAATCGTATATTATATTTATATAATACAAAATTTAACAACATGCACATAATTGATTTTTGACTCCAGTCAGCCGTTTGGTAAAAACTTCGGATCGAAAAACATGGCTGTCCCAAAACAGCAGCATACGATAAAAGTGCACCAAATCGGCAGTTTTTGATGGGTCCCCATGGTGCGCTTCGAATTCCCATCTGAAACGGGGTAAAAAAAATCCGATATGTAAAGTGAATGGTTTTATCGTTCAACTCTCACTTTACTGTAAAGGCAATTTTCCAGTTTTTCTTCCACGATTCCCACCCCCTCGCACCAAGAGCGAGTGCACTGGCGGGGCAAAACGGGTCCTCCTTCGACCTCAGCACGCTAACGAGAATAACGTGTTACTTTCATCCTGTCCTTGTTGTCGCCGGCGCCGATTCGATCCTGCCAGGGTGAAGAATAAATAACATTTAATATATTTGTTATCTATTGTTTTCAAGTTGACAAAATACATGTCGATTTTAGTTTTCTTAGTTCTGATGTCAGATTTTCATGTTGTAGAAGTATTAATTTTCAATTCAAGTTCTCTATATTATTCTTTAATGTATTTTATCAATTAAAGCATATTATTTATTTGAGAAAATAATCGAATCACTTTCCCGACGAAGTCAAGTTGTGAAGCCAGCTTTATTCCCATATTATTTGTACTAGATTAGTAGTCTCTTTATTATTATTCAAGAGAATCAAATACAAAAAGCACTCTTGAAAGCTATTTTTTCATTTTCTCTTATAGATTCATGAACATTTTTGCAACTCTTCCTTTCATTTCAAACCTTGTGTTCGATTCACTTAACCGCTTCCTTTGTGCGTCTATACGAGGTTGAACTCCCAAAACAGTAACAGAATATTAGAAGCAAGCATGTGAATATGAAGCAGGCTGTGATTGACTTTTTTGTGTAGGAAAAATTGCTCCACCGAGAGAGTTTTTTTTATTTCACGTACGTTGAAACATGTGACATGTTCTGGTGGTATCATCCGACTGAAGCTTCTCGGTAAAACATCTTAACCTAGTCAGACAACGTATCGTGGGAGGTAAATCAGACTAGATGGTGTGTGTATGTGTGTAAAGAAAGCCACAATTCTTGAAAATCAATTTCATACTTCACGCGTATTTCTCACTGTCTGTCGCAGACACTATGAGTGAAGTTTTTCCTGCCAAATTTCTGATGAAATGCAGGGCTGATGCGGAATTTTTCATGGGATGTCTTGTGTTTATTTTTTTTTCTTTATTTGCTTTACAAGTTTTTGTTTTCTCGATTGAGTTTGAAGAATCGTCTTGTATTTGAAAGAATAAGTTAGTTTAAAATTAGATTCAAGTTTTTTAAATTGATTTATTTATGCTGTTATGGAAACGTACTTCACTTACATAAACGTTTCCCCCCCCGCATCGTCCGGGGCAACCATCTTCCGGTAAATATACGCCGCTCGGGTCTTTTCTCCGATGTGTTTGAGTCAACCGCTAGAAGGGTGTGTTGGTGCGTTCCGGTTATGAACGGTAGTGAAGTAATCTGGCACATCAGTCAGCGCAACCATATTAGTCCAAATGCTGTAAATGTATCAAATATTTCAACCAGCTATACATTTTTACGCATATTATTTGCGAAATTTGACTGTAAAAAGAGGTTTTGTTGATTGTTATGAATTAATAAATTGTTATGCATTTTTTGCACATTTGTTGGCGTTAATATTTTTTAACGTCATCCAGTACCATTTACAGCATCCCAACGGTAGAATTATTGCTGGTAATATGCTAAAATTTGTCCATCTCCATCAATTTATTTAATATGTTGATATTATTTTTTGAATAAGGTGTGTTTTTTGTTGATTTGATAGAATAAATAACATTTAATATATTTGTTATCTATTGTTTTCAAGTTGACAAAATACATGTCGATTTTAGTTTTCTTAGTTCATCTTTTTGATATTTTTGTTCTGTCGGCAAGAAAAAAAGCAAGTAAAATGTCCTTACTTCATCTAATTACATGAGTTTGTGGACTAGCTTTATATCGCCTGTCACATGGTTGGTGGAGAGAGTTAGTACTAATAAAGAAGAAATTGCAAACCTGGCGCCAAGTTACGTTACTTGGTGGCGTTACCGTGCGCTCTTTTCTTTGCCTGCTTCTGGCGTGAAGGACACATTCCTCATTAAGCGGCGCTGGTGTAATGCGTGAAGTTACTTGCGATGCAAATCAGGAGTGATTTGAATTAAATTTGCTTGAACTCGACGCACTGGTGGAGCGAATGGAAGAACGGCTACGTGCTAGCATCTCGATCTATCACGTTTCTCAGCAAAGTTTTCCGGGACATTCGAAACATGCTGTGGAGCGGAATGTGCGTTGTGCTGAGGAAAAACTACGTAACAAATCGTCCGATGGAAGACAGTAATGGATGGAAGCAGGTCATGTCGTACACACTTGCCCTTTCCGGGGAGGACACTCAGTCCGACCGACGTCCACTTGGCTAGTAATAAGTTATGACAGCGACTGGGGGGACATGATTGCTTCCGAAGAAGAACGTTCGTCCCCGCAAGTTGATGGACTGTGGAATGCACTTTTGCACGAAAAATGTAAGCTAATTTCGTAGATCACCAGTACCTAAATGTTTGAAAAATACGATTCAAATTATAGTGTCTTGTTAAGAGCTGACCTAAGGCAAGTGTATATGTCCTAAATTGGTTTATGCGATACTTTTTCAAGGTGCTATGATCCTGCTTTATTTTTTTTTGCAAAAACCCTAGCAGAATATGTTTTATTAGTTTTGATTATAAATTTCAACAAAACATGCAAATCTGTGTTCAGTGAGTTGTTAATAAACGTTACTGTTATCCAAAGTAGAAGAAATACGCACTTTGGAACATTATTTTAAGATTTTATTCTTAATCCATCAGTTATCAGTAAACTTATATGATTAATTTATAACCTATTCTATAAACAATTTAAGTAATGTTTATGCTCAGGAGCGGACTGAAAAGTTCATCTCAAGTAGAAACCCTCAGATAAGCTTTTGATTACCCACTGGGAATCTATTAGTGGAATCCATCCAAACAAAATCAATCTCTCCGGAAACTCATTCAACATTCACATAATCCATCGTGAGTATCTTCTTGCGTTCCATATCCTATTTCTCATTGAAGTCGAGTGCATCAGAGTGCATTATTGCCCTGCTCGGCCATCTACATTTCTCCAAGTAAATCATTACTGTTGGCGCCATCGAGGGTTGGCACATTCTACACAGTCTACTGTCCAGTCGGAAGTAAAGTGTCCTCGGACGCGCGCTGTTTGAACGCCTGCGACTTCCTGCGTCGTCACCGTGCAATCTGCACCATCACAGTCTGTCTGTGTCAATCGAAACAGCGTCTTTCAGCAACGCTTTTTTTCAAGTTGATGTTGGAAAAAAACACACACCCGGAACACGGTACGTCCTTGGCTTCCTCGGTCGTTTGGTGGCTCGTCTGCTGATGGATGAAGCCGTTCCGCCTGCGAGAGATGAACTGGCCCCAAGATCTCTAGATGTCCCGTCGTTACTGGAAGAGGAGTGTGAACGAAGTGTATGCTTTTTCGTCCACTCGCTTTACAAAATTCTATTACATTACTTTGCCGTGTTTACATAATCTTGTAGCAGATGATAGAAGGGTAAGAGAGCTTTCATTTTGTTTGGAAAAAAATGTTGCAAGTGTTTCTATTGTTGTAATGATATGGTATTAGTGCGGTGGTAAAGTGATTGCTTGTTTTTTTGTTCGGAAGTCTTATAATGATGTCGGAAGTCTTATAATGATTTCGGAAGTATTATAATGACTTATTTTATTTATTTTGTAAATAGCAAAGCTAATTTCGTAGATCACCAGTACCTAAATGTTTGAAAAATACGATTCAAATTATAGTGTCTTGTTAAGAGCTGACCTAAATGCACACACTCCCGCAGTAAAACCTGTTGCTGTATGTTTTCACGCTGTAAACGGTCGGAATTTATCGTTCCATGGAAAAGGCAACGGCGCAACCCCGTTCTCTCGGGGTTAGTAGTTAGTTAGAATGCATAAAGTGTTGTTTGTTGTCCGTGATTTGCTCGTTGGAAAAACTCGGCTGCTCGGTGACATCATGGCGTTGGCCGACCCCCCGATCACCATCGACGGATGACGAATGGTTGTTTATTTCCGAAGTTTACGGTGACGTGTCGTTGGCATCCTTTTCCGGCGAATAACGTACCGAAAACGAAAAAAACAACAACAGATTCCATCGCGAGCGGCTAGAATGAGTCAGTTGTTTTGATTTTCTCCCGGAGCGTACGGCGGGCGCGCGTTCGGCCCGCAACTGCATTCCAGCTCGTTTGGTGACCATTTTCGAACCGGTTTAGAGAACCGGTGTGTATCGGTTCGTGTTTCACGATCAACGATCGCGCGATCGCACACCGCGGCGTTGGTTTGGCACAGCATCACCGGGAGGATAAATTTGTCCGCGAGGCTCGGCCGCGCGCGCTTGTGTGAGTGTGTGTTTATGCATGTTTTTATCCCCGTCACGCGCGTCCCTTCAATTCTGCTCAACTTTCTGCTCAATTCCAACGCGATGAGTAATAGTCACAGTTAGGGACTCGCGAATGAAGCTCGCGCCAAGAGGCGGAATGTGTTGTGTGATGTGTTCTGTTTACATGTGCAACAGGCGATGCAATTGCATCCTACCACTGCTGCCGGCGGTGCCGTCTGACCCCGTGCCGTGGCGGCATTTCCGGTAGAGGCAAATTTTGGTACACCGATAACAACTAAGAATATTAGTCCACCAAATCACAGTAGATTTTGTATTTTAAGCTTTTTGTGGATTTGGATTTGCAACGGAATCTTGAGACATGTACAGATGCCCCAAAATAATAGGCAGGTAGTTTTTGATGCACAGTAGTTTTGACACAATATAATTATTTCATGTTTCCGTTGTTGCTAAGACTCGCTTCCAAGTCATAAGTTTTTGACAGAACTCAGCAAAATGAGACGAAAAGCTTCAAGATGAAACAATGTTGAAAATAAACCGAATGAATGGTTCAATTCTCATTGACATGGTTTCCAGAATCGTATATCTTATTGCTGCGTTTGAAATGTGCAACAGGCGATGCAATTGCATCCTACCACTGCTGCCGGCGGTGCCGTCTGACCCCGTGCCGTGGCGGCATTTCCGGTGCATCCGCGTGCGCGCCCGTTTGCACGCTTAGTTTACGGTTTATTTTACGCGAGAATCTGATGCCAGAAGGGGGGGGATTTTCTACGTTCTCACCGAAAGAGTAGCTGCAACGTAAATAGATTCTGACAGCAGCGGTACGGCACGGCACCGGCTCGTCAGCCAGCTAGCCCAGCACCTAGCACACGCAGCTAGCCTCTCACCCGTTGTTGTTTTTTCGCCGACCGACGGGAAGAAGGGGGCCCTCTGCTGGGCGGATGTGTGATGTGGTTTGTTGTGGAAGTGGTGCAACAACTGTGGAGGTGGTGGTGAGCCGTTTATGTGGGGATGCACAATCGAAAGCATCGTTATTACCTTTGCGTCATTTGTTTTTCTGCTGAAACTAATTTTAGTGATGCCAATTACGGCTAATCCATACGGCCGTAGAGCAGTGCGAACATATATTTTTAAAATCTAATTTTCGTTGGAAAATTCTTCTATTTGTGTTTTATTTGGTATGTAAACATAAGCTCGTTTCCATACAGTTTTTAATTCGTTTTTTTTAGAAACTATTTACAAGCTGCTTCTCATCATTATG
The DNA here is from genome assembly GCA_002091845.1 of Anopheles cracens. Classification (NCBI taxonomy): domain Eukaryota; kingdom Metazoa; phylum Arthropoda; class Insecta; order Diptera; family Culicidae; genus Anopheles; species Anopheles cracens. Next base: position 14,771 of record KZ068838.1, read on the forward strand.
TGTGAATCTCTTTCAAATAAAAGCTAAAGAGAAAACAAGAAAGAATTGTATTAGCTCACTAATACATCATAAAATGGTCTGACGTAGTTAGCTTTGTTATGAGAAGTTTGCCAAATTTATAATTGCTGGAAGATCATGTTGGGCAAGCTGTTGAAATTGATCTTTTTTTTTAATAAATTGAACGATATTTTTTTTGTAGCTATGGATACACATAGATGATGTATATACTTGACGTTGTTAAAAGCTTGTGCAACATCACTTAGCAGAGTAATTTAAAAAAAATCCTTACAAATTCCAAACTAATTGTTCTGGTATAACAGGATCTTCATCAATCTTTAGTATGTTACCGTAAATGATCAGTTTTGTGAAAATACTATATTACAATGAGCCAAAAGTTCTAAATTGGGTTTTCAAATTTTGTTCTCTATTGCATTATCTAAGGTTCATGTTGATTATGATTCCACCAATGTGTTTATAAGTTCAACTTTGTATGTTCTCTGTTATGCATTGGAATTGTATCATTAGATTGCACCATTCCAAAGCATGCTCTATTTCCTGATGTAATGCAATTTAGATAACTTTGTTATCTTAAACACATTCAGCGGGCGCGCGTGTGCAGTGTTATGCCCCTTGCGCGCTTTTGTTGATGCGTAAGCGGAAAGGTGTAATGCATTTTGTGTATGGTCGCTGCCAACGGTCAGTCCTTCCATTCGGGTGGTATCGATGCGATCTAACGGACGGACGGGCGGCGCGGCCTAACTGTTGCAATATGATGCGTAATAAATTCCAGCCCGTTTTGATTCCGGCCTGTGTTGTGTTGGCGGCGTCGTTCTGGCACAACCGTCGAGAATCGATACATGTTTTTCAGTAAAGTCCAGCAGTTACTTATGTCACCGTTTTCAACCTCCGGTGTGATGACCTCCAATGATCTGAATCTGACGTAATGAAGCTGTTTTATCTCGAAAAATGTTGGTTGTTTTAACTTTTCTTTTTATATTTGCATTTTATTATGCTGTACAGAGAAAAAGGTTTCAAATATTTTGGTAATCCTGATTTCCTGAATTTACAATGAAATCAGCACAACATTAACTTTGGAAAATCTGGTTAGTATTTTGTTATTTATCAGTTTTATTTATTTATTTTTTGTGTTACGATTCTTCGAAACCCTTCCATCCTTGGGTTGAATGATTGAAATGATTATATTTGTGTTTTTTTTCACCTGTTTTGTTTTCCTAATCTTTATTCGTAAGTTCAATAATGGATCAAAATCTGATCTTATTTTGTTTTTTTTTGCTATTGTTTGAATAATATTCTTTTTAATCCTTCTAGATTTTTTTCTCTTTTTTTCTTTGTATTTCAATTATTAATTTTACTCTATTTTATATAACGTGAGGTTTTTCTTACAGTATGCAGGATTTGATGGATTAGAAGCTGTGTAGATAGTGAAACAAAGCTCATTATGTCAATAATCGTACCAAACAAAACGAAAATAACGCAAATCAGGTGTTGTTTTCAGCTTCAATTAATCGCACACCTTACACGTCATCATTGCCGGGTGCGCTTATCTTACCGTTGCGATTCTTATCTGTTTGATTTCACTGTAACAACAAATCGGTTCCGCTGAAGGGAAAGGTCAGATCGATTCAAATGCCCCACCCTCCCTCCTTCCACGCTTTCTGGTACATTCCAACTTATCGGAGGTCGACCGCTGATCATCGAAATGCGTGAAATCCGGCAGGTCTGCCCCTCGCTGATCCACTCGCGCCCATTCCACCTGCGTTTGCCTACGACAATATAATCACTATATTTACCCGTGCGTCACGGGTGGTCGTGCACGTTACACACATTTCTGGGTGTATGTGTGTGTGCGTGGTTGGATGTACCGTACTGGGTTGGCTTGGTTGTTTGTGCTTCCACCACCCAAACTATGGCCAGCTAATTTCGAAGGGAAACACTCGACACGACCGGCCACAAACACAAACGGTGCGCACCCCACGTCCTTACACTCTACGCTGAATCGCTGAACCGGATCTGTGTGGCGCCCCGTACGCGATTGGAACTCATTAGAACAATTAAGATTGATCGATAAACCGCCACTAGTGCTCGCGCGCCCCGTGAGAAGAGAGTTCGGTCGGGGCTTCGGTACGGGGGTTTTCCCGATCGACGTGCGCAGCAGGGCGAACGAGGGATGAGATGGCGTGGTTGTGTAGCAGGTGCAGCCGAATGCAATGATGGGCATCGTGCCGTGGAGTTGCGGCGGCGATGCAAGGAAGGGGTAAACATTCTTGTTAATGACGGCTGGCGGATTGAGAAAAAGTGGTTCTTCTTTTGATATTAAAACTCCTACTGATAAGTATGTGTTTTGTTCGATTTAAAATGTATCATCTGTCGGTTTGGAACGGATTATGGTTCATGCATCATTGAATGTATGCTTTTCACACTCATACATTGTCGTACCGAGCGTGAAGCGCTCCTTATCTTCAGAGTACTGACCGAATACAAATGAAGAAATAAAACTCGCTTGACACGTGGAGGGAGGAACACCAGATGGAGTGAGTTTTCCCTCACTTCTGAGTCCGTCCGGTGCACATTCCGGTAAATTAGCACGTATCCTTTGTCCTTTTACCTTCACGTCTATCTATTTTTCAAATCCGATTACGGCACCGGCAAAGGCGTGGCAGCGTTTGCGTTGCTTCTGCGCCAAATGGGTTTAATTAGGCTCTCCTTCGGTGATTTTATTTTATTTTTCTCTCTCAGGAAGATCAAGCTGTTCTTTAGTAGTGTAGAACCGCCGTTACCGACACCGAATGGTGATAAATAATCGATGTTCCCGGATGCGGTTGAGGGAGGGCAAATTTAATGGGTTCGGCCTTAGCCCGAATTCTGTGGCGCGCTGCACTTAAATGTTCTTAAAGGCCAATTAATTACAGAGCAGCTCTAAGAAGCAGCGCGAGATGCAAATCATGCATGCATTGCTGCGTTATTTATGATTCGTTCCGATGGATAATGAACAATGTGTAATCCACACTTCCTGGTATTAATGTTTTGTAGCAATTTTTTGTTCGGCGTATGAAACATATCGAAAGAAAAAAAGGGGCCGTGATCAATCTAAAAGCAATAACCCCACCGCCTACAGAGAAGAGACCGCTCAATGGTGCATATTTCCCATATTTCATCTCGTTGCATTATCCCCCCCGGTGTATGTGCATTGACCACCCGTCGATGCATCATTAATCAAACGGCAGCTTTGTTCCTCTTTTCTCTCGCCCGACCGATCGCAACCGATGCAACAATGTTGCCAGGCACAACATTGGTCATGCTACCGAGTGCGAGCAGCATTTATCATGATCCACGAGAGATACCAGTGGGGGTGGTGGAGGTGATGCGAAAGTGTGAACTTCTCACACACTCACACATACGCTCGCTTCATTAGTCGCGGTTTTTATGGGGCGCACTTGGCTCGTATGCGAAAGTGTGAACTTCTCACACACTCACACATACGCTCGCTTCATTAGTCGCGGTTTTTATGGGGCGCACTTGGCTCGTGTTTTTATCCTTATTTTCTTTCGGTGTTATGTTTTATGTGCACTCACACACACACACACGCCCCCAGCAAACCATACCTTCATGCGTTATGGTTAGGCTTCACTCCCACGTGTGGAGGCGGCATTTAATTCAACCGGAAAGCGTATCAGCGGGTCCTCCAGGGGAAGGCAATTTTCGTAGTGAGCTATATGTGAGCAGAATAACTCCCGGGGTTTGTGTTGTTTGAGCCCTTTTTTTGCGTGTCGCTTCACCGGTGTTAGCGGTCCACACCTTCGCGGCACCGTATGGCAAACAACCCAGACACGGGGGGCGCGTTAAGCATTCCACGGCGGTGCGTCCGACGCGCGCCGTTTGAAGAATTTTTGGAATCGTAAAATCCCCCCCAAAACCAAACGAAACGTCGTCCGATGGTACGCGCGCCTGGCCTGTTTCGTGTTCTGCGTTTGAGGCGCAATCGTTTGATGAGTTGCACATAAAAACGGGACGGGACAGTGCGATGAATTATGATTGCGGAACCGGGCACAGCGTGTGTGTTGTGTGCTGCTGCCCGTGGGTCCTTCTTCCAACGAGCGGAACGAGCGAAACAGCTGCACTTTCGTTCGCCTTTCAGAGAATCGGTGCCGGTGGGAACCTGTTGCAGAGAGGTGCGAGGGAATCACTTAATTAGAATATCAATTTGTCGCACTGTTTTCGAGTGTGTTTTTTGTCAACCAGGCAGACAGGCCGTTTGGATGGAAGGGTTTACATTAGGGACAACAAAATTCGAACGGCATCGTTTCGAAATTTATGGCCCAATGTCTTCTCGTTGATTCTTCACACGGGCGTGATTCTTCGTTTCGATTTTATTCGGTTGGCCTTCCCGCGAGTTGCGGTGTCCTGCATCTATATGTGTTGAATAATAAGGACATTCCAATACATCCAATCCAATACATTTGAAGTTGGAGTAAGTTAATCATGTTATTGAGAAGGTATCCTTCAAACTTTCAAGCACTAAAATTTGTCATTTGATCAACTCATTGGAGATATCATACAGTTGATTAAGCGGATATAATTGCATCCCTTTGAAAAGATAATTCCTAATTTCCTTCCATCGTCTTTTTCGTGGCTAACAACCTCCTATCGCGCATGTCCTCGTTGTCAACTCACTGTAAAGCACATTCACTCGTCTTCGGGGCATGTGAATACCTCACTCGAAGACGCAGCGCAGCGATACCATTCAATCCGTTCCTCGTTTTTCCTCATTAGTCACTTTCGATGCATCATTCCGTGACGTTCTGCTGGGATTTTTTTTATACTCTCGCTCTCCTCATTCCAGCCAATCTCATGTCATGGCTTTGGGACATACGGCTAATGAAGCGGAAGCAAAATAATGATGTGCTCGATGTGGGTTTCGGGAGCGATAAGCACAAGTTAATCATCAGCGGAAATGAAATTGGAGACCGAAACTCTTGTCAGAATATATATTTCCGGGATTGCGATATGCAAACTAAACTATCTGTCATCATCCATTGATGAGTCCAATTACTTTTGTGCAAGTTGAGAGCTTCCGCTCCATCGTTTCGGTGCTGAAATCGGTTGCGACAAAAATATTCTTTCTTGTTTTTTGCTTATGTAGAATTGATTACCTTACCTGTAGAAAAGATTACCTTAAGTGAGTATTAATTATATTAATTTGAAAATATGGTCAAGCTGTCATTGCATAAGGAATAAAACTCTTTTTCAAAAGCTTTATCTTAAGAAGGCATTAAATTTAAAGACGATTTTTGAAAACAAGAAAATTCTATTGAATAATACTAGGAGAACAAACACTATACTAAAAACAAAAACCAACACTATACTAACAGCTGCATTTAAAACTAAAATTATAACAAACAATAAATTGTTTGCATCATAGTAGTATAAGCAGCAGAAAGTAGATGATGTTTGGAGAATCTTTGGATGTGTATGGATTCTTTGGATTTAATGTTTTTTTTATATAATGCAATACAAACAATGTTTTTTTTTATTCTGTAGAAAGGTACACATCGAGCGATTGGTTAAAAAAGCTATGCATGTAAAAAGTATTAGCATCTTCTAGAAGATTTACGTCCTTTCAAAGAATAGTGTTATGAAGTCTAACATTTTCCCTATAATGTACCAGATAACTAAAATGAATACCTAACGTATCATTCAATGGGTTAATTTAAAAGTATTTTTTTAACTCATGTTGGTTAAAAAATTGGTCTAGAATCTCACTTGATTACAATTCTGTTTCCGATTGAGTCCACAGGCGGAACGTTGGCGTCGCCCACAACCAGCCGTCCACGTAATGCTTAAGTGATATGTTTTTTCACTGTCAAACTGTTGCCCGATCGACTGACGGCGCGCGGTGAAAAGTGTGTTTAACAATCAAGGCAACCCGCCTTCTGTCGCCGGTCCTTTGTTTCTCGTACTGCTTTCGACGCAAACGTTAACAGAGGACCCCACCGCGTAGGCCGCGCTCCTTTTCTCTACAGGGTGGCCGGATCGCGACCGAGGTTAAACGAATTTCGCCACGTGGCGTCTGGGACCGGGGTCAAAGTCGCGTTTAGGCGCGCTGGCTTCCCGGGTGCGTTGGATGGCGGTGTTTGAACAGAAAACATTGCAGCTGTTGACATACGATGATAGGAACTCGCCACAAGAGCCACGGGTCGCGAGAGATTGGGACGGCAACGAAACGCACTTTGAAAGTGTCCTGTCCTCTGGAACGTTCCTCGCTCGAATTTCGGGTGGGAGGCGAATGGTGAGAATAATATTTATTTACCACCAACGCTACTGTTCAGCCCTTTTCGCCACCCAACATTCAAGCGCGTCTGGGCGCCTCCATCGTGTTTGGGCGCAAGTGCTCCGCCCGTCCGCGCTGTGTGCTCGACTACACCGTGCATGTGTTGGCGTTTCCTTTCCGCCGTCTTCTTTTGATCTTTTTGAGTCGAGGAGATCCTTCTCTTTTTTCCGATACCCGGCCCTTCCTCCCCTGGTTATCATAACAGATTTATGATAATTTATGTATTATTGTTTGCACTTCCGATCAACCGGAGTTTGTTGGCCTTTGACCCCTGGTTATCATAACAGATTTATGATAATTTATGTATTATTGTTTGCACTTCCGATCAACCGGAGTTTGTTGGCCTTTGCCCTCCGGAACTCTCTTGTACAACCGTTTCCCATCGCGGTTCGAACGGTCACGCGCGGGCTTAGTTCGGAAGGTGGAGATGCAAATAGCAAAGGAGTTGCTGGGCTTGGTGATTCCACAAGCTGCGTTTGTCGAAGTGCGCGATAGTGCGGAATTGTCTACGATCGGTTCGTGGGATGGAAAATTTTAAAATCCTTTTGACTGATGGGCCATGCTGAAGTTATTTGCTTTTGGTCTTATCCGATGGTTGCAAAAGCGTGATGATTTTCAAACAGTTTGACTTGCGGCTGTAGTCGGGTTTCGGTCATAAAACATGATGAAACGCCATTTTTCGTTATAGTTAACTATATTAACAATTTTTCGTATTTTCAACCAAACTGTTTTAAAACAAACTTGCTCTCTGTGGCTTATCAAGTGCCTACTTCCAACTCCATCCTAATGGAACACTAATTGTAATAAAATGAAGAGCATCTTCGTTCACACCCATCGCCGAATCTAATCAGGTGGCACTTATCTGCCGTTCTGCACTTGTGCCCGGTTATGCTGCAATGCAAAAACTTTATCGCAACACCGAACAATACGACACGCCAGACGGATTTAATGCAATTTGGGCCCGCGGAGCTACCTTCGCGCCGCGACCGCGTCCCCGAACGGAAAAACTTTGCAACAAAACGAACTATTAATTGGAGTGGGCTGCACACTCAGCCTGGATGTGGCGATGGTTGTAAGCCCGTTGAAAACATCACGCTCACATCCTGCCCACGGTGGGGTTGCCACTATGCACGGTGTTCAGCCTTCTTCTTTCGACGTCGCTATTCCATCTCCCCTGATGGTGCCCTGATGAATGGAAATGATTTTTCCTATTTTACACTTCTCTTCCACCGGTTGAAGAAGCTGCACATGAAGAAGTCACGCTGTGTACGTCC
>KZ068838.1:144669-154907 GCA_002091845.1 Anopheles cracens
ATATATAACACGTAAGTAAGTAAGTAACTAAGTATTCACGGCCAAACCGGATTGTTTGTGGTTTTTGTTTTGTATTATGTGGAATACATTTATTTATCCGTTTTCTGAAAATTAAATTTGCGGTCTATCTTTTTTTGCTGTTAAAAGACGTAAGGAAAAGCATGTGTTACCGACGTTTCAGACGTAACAATGATGAGATCGTTTTTTTTGAAGATCAATTTGTACTCTTTTATCAATATTAAATTAATTATCAGAAAATCAAAAACAAAATCAAAAATAGTGGTCTTCCACGTTCTATACCTTTTGGCTTCTTCTGTCTTTCTTCAATCAAACTTTCGTGGACCTGGCTTCTTCCGTTTACGTGAGCGAGTTGAGGGTTTATCCGCTGTCAAACTCACTGCATTTCGCTAGCGGCGTTATCGTATTGTGGAAATACTTATTAGTGTATAAAACTTAAGATTTCATGGTTATAAATCGAAATAATATTTAGATTGTTTAGATCCGAGTTTGAAGTCTAATAATGCATGGTTTAGTTGTGCCCTAATCAACAATAAGATCCCATTTGGCCGTTAGTTGTCTAATATAGCATCCCAAGACAATTTCGAAAATCTTCATTTTGGCCTCCAGCTAACCACCTAGCTCCCTGCATCCCATCGTGCCATAATCCAACCGATCCGGCAACGCAACTAAAAATGCCCTTCCCTCCCCCACGTTTCCCACCGACCCCTAATTGAAAGATGATTTTTAATTAAGCTGCTGCAGCAGTCGGCGATCGGTGAGCCGCCAAACCGGACGGGAGCGAGACGGCAGGACGGGCGACAGGTCAAAACGCCCTACGGGAAGTGATATCGCCTGCAGCTCGTGTTAGCAGCGAACCGACAAAAGTTAAACCCCCACCCCGGTAAGCTTCCCGCTGGGCCCCGTGTGGGCCAACATGTTCATCCTTTTCCGACGGCACGACTCGTTGAGGCACGCCGGAAAACGCGCGCCAGACGACAGGCGCACGGTGGCGCGGCGGGCCTGATTACGGCTTCGGTCTCGGGTACGTGCTAAAAGCCTCACAAGTTAATTAAACATTTAAACCCGTCCCCGGCCTTCCGTTCGCTTCCGTCCGCCGAGCGGACTCGTTCGTACCCGGTTTAGGGGCCGGTTGGTTGGAATGGAAATTGGAATCTAACGTACGCGCGCCGTACGCTCGCTGTGTGTCCTGGGGCGAGGATTTGTGCGACGGTTTGCTGGAAGAGAAAGTTTGCACTTCCGAAGAATGTGCTTAGGACCGAAAAGGAGACGATGCTCGCCGGCGTCTCGAAGAAAAGGGTAGCAAACGTTCAAGGATCGGTGAGCGGTTAGAGGGGCGAGGAAGAGGACGTGAAGCCGGACAATAAGTCTCACTTCCGAGAATGTTCCGCGGCAACTTTGGCTGATTTCTCCAAACTCCCGAGCGAACCGTGCAAAGCCGGCGCTGAAACATGCCCCAAAAGACAGGCAGTGGTCCAGCGCATCGGACACTGGGTTTTTGTCCATGTATGCATTCGTTTACACAACTCATAGCAACAAGAAGATGCCACGGTCAGAAGACTGCGTACTAATAATGAAACGATGTGGAAAATTGACGGCAAGTTCCTTCAACTCTACTTTATATATCTTGTTAGTTTTTACTATTTTTAAATGTCATAACGTGTCAGCCAACAGTACGATACAAACACTATGCTTAACGTAGTTGGATCGAATCTAGTACAACATATACATATATTAATATATCCCATTCACAACATTTGTGCGACGGTTTGCTGGAAGAGAAAGTTTGCACTTCCGAAGAATGTGCTTAGGACCGAAAAGGAGACGATGCTCGCCTTCGTCTCGAAGAAAAGGGTAGCAAACGTTCAAGGATCGGTGAGCGGTTAGAGGTGCGAGGAAGAGGACGTGGAGCCGGACAATAAGTCTCACTTCCGAGAATGTTCAGCGGCAACTTTGGCTGATTTCTCCAAACTCCCGAGCGAACCGTGCAAAGCCGGCGCAGAAACATGCCCCAAAAGACAGGCAGTGGTCCAGCGCATCGGACACTGGGTTTTTGTCCATGTATGCATTCGTTTACACAACTCATAACAACAAGAAGATGCCACGGTCAGAAGACTGCGTACTAATAATGAAACGATGTGGAAAATTGACGGCAAGTTCCTTCAACTCTACATTATATATCTTGTTAGTTTTTACTATTTTTAAATGTCATAACGTGTCAGCCAACAGTACGATACAAACACTATGCTTAACGTAGTTGGATCGAATCTAGTACAACATATACATATAATTATAGGAACTGGCACAACGACTCATACCAACTGTCATCGGACTGTCATCGATCGATGACACGAGTCAGCGATCGATAAACATTTCACTCTCTTTTATCATCATCAGCCGAGCTAGAGTTTCCTGCAGATTTACCTGCATTAAAGACATCCGTTCCCGTGAGGCTCTGCTCTTTAATGTGAGATAACTGTGTAATCAATTAGTTTCGAACACCGAGCGTATCCCGTGCACTTGCACTGAATATATTAATATTTCCCATTCACAACCCTCTATGTCAACCCTCTATGTGTTTAGAGTAAAAGAACACACAGGAATGTGTTGGGATCCAAAGATTCCTTTAGTGACCTCCTTTAGTGACAGACGGAAGAAAAACGGGTGACGGAGGAAATGACTCCTGAAAGACTTTTCAAACTTCCTTGAAAGAGGTTTTCGAGCAGTACATTGCTATTTTTTACCATTCCTGTTTTGTTGCCATTGACCAACTCGAAATGAAGCAGGTAATGGATATTTCCTGCAGATTTACCTGCATTAAAGACATACGTTCCGGTGAGGCTCTGCTCTTTAATGTGAGATAACTGTGTAATCAATTAGTTTCGAACACCGAGCGTATCCCGTGCACTTGCACTGAATCGTTGAATATAAAAATCCGCTGTTTGATTACGCTACCAACGGGCAACGGCGATCGAAACCCGAACCATTAACATACCCACCGCCCGAAGCCACTATAAACATGGTTTTTCCAGTGAAACCTACCCATTGCTGGGCGAGGGAGAAATTCCAAATAGATGAATTCAATTTACGTGGAAATCGCACCCCGTTCGCGAGGGTCTTTTGTGTGCAATCCCTAATAGGCTTGCGCTGTAGCTGTAATGTACCCGCGCAACGTTTTACTAAAAGTTGGCCGTTTATTAACAACAACAGAAAACCCCACACCGCCGGGGGAGAACAAAACTGCAATTGGCTTCTCTCGCATGTTCCATTGCATCGGATCATACACACTCTGGCGCACACGCACAAGCACACATACACTTACACAATGAAAATGCCGGGACAATTTCGCCCCCAGGGGAGTGGTTTGGAAAATTTCCTCCCGGAATATTGCGTGGGCACGTGCAGTCGTGTCTGTGTGTGGTAGCGTTTGTGTTGTGCTTTTATTTTGTTTGTTACGCCGTTTGCTTCACTTTTCCTCTCGAGCGGCAGCAATCCATCTATTGTGCGCGTTCGATCCGGCGGGTAATACGAAACGCGGCCCGGTAATGTGAAGCTGAAACGGAGAGGCGAATCGGTGGACAAGAATAAAAACATCGCGCCATTTTCTGTTACACCCTGCCCTGCGCGCGTGACAGGTGAAATAAATCAAACAGCCAAACTTTGGGCAGCCTGTTCGAATGATGCGGAGGAAATGCCGGAGCGATCCTGTTCACGGGGACAGTGAGGTCGGAGTGTTGCAAAGTCGCTCCGAGTGAATGATTTACGCGCATCTGCTTGGTAACGGTCGTTTTAGGTCTCTGTGAAAAATATAATGCCGATTGGCCTTGTTGAAAATCTGCATTAAATTCCATGAAGATCGTATTCTATAAATTGTGCTTGCTAACCATCGTTTTTAATGTATGTGTGAATTTATTTGGAGTTTGGATTTTTAGTTTCAAAAGTATTATTTTTAGATTATTGGATATTATTGGGATCTTCAAAATATCATTAATATCGAAAAAACAATTCAGTTCCGTTTAGAACTGTACACTCTTTTTTCCTTGAATTTAGTTTATTGATAAACGTTCCAAATGAATAAAAATTGAACTAAATCGTATCGTTTAAGAGATATAAGCCAGTATATCACAAAACTTTAAGTAAATATTTAGAATTGTTGAACAATGGTACTACTAATCAAATTATTTTTTATGACATGATGCAGGTTTATAAAAACATTCACTGTGTATTTGAAATGAGAATGGTGTGTCATTATTCATGAAATACAACGTACTAACTGCCCTATCATTTTGATGATGTTATGTTGCATAAACGCGTTAAGTCGTCTAAAGAATTCAATTAACAGTTTAAACATTAGAATTTGGTTTAAAACGGTGACTTTCCAAGACATTTTCTTTCCATGATGAAAAAATGTAGAGTATCGTTTCAGAGCCAGTGCAACATGGAGCACACATCACAGTCTCGTAATATATTAAAATATTGGGCTTAAAATTTTTGAAAATTTGAAAGTCTAAATGGGGAAAAACATTTAGAATCTTCTTAAATTTTGAAAGATTGGTCTACAATGAGAGTCATTTAAAGAAAGATTTGAGAATTAAGTCCATGCATAAGTAAGAACTTGTTTTGTATATATTTTCATTCAACACTTTAAAGAACCTGGTACCAAATAAACAAACAAGTAATTAAAATGTAAAAAAAAACCTTTCAACCAGCGATCTAACTGATCTAATTGATCTATAAGATTTAGTTTAGACAATCCCATACGTTTGTTTTAAATCACAAACAAAAAATTAGGCGAGTTTAAAAAAATATCCACATTAACTTCAGCCATTCTTATTCCAACAATCATTCGATTTTGTTGGCATTGGAATTCGCAGTCAGATTTTATAGCTTGCTTTAAGGCTTAGATAATAATTAAGAATGTGCAAATAATTGATGATCAGGCCCAATACAACAAAATATAGGCCATATTTGTGTACAATACGACTTATGGAAAGGTTTTTAATTCTTCCGGACCGAGATATGCTTGAAAAGTAATAAATACCAATAAGCAAAATCACAAAAAAAAACATTAAAACAAGTTGTAAATCATAGTCCGTCTGTTCAATCTAAGACAAGACTGTCCGCGGTTGCTTGCCAAACCGTATTGTTTGAAGGTGTTGGATTTAATCCGCCATGGTGGCACGCGCCGAATTCACGGAAAACTTTGCGCCATCCAAAACCCATCCCGGGGCTGCGTTGGGCCCGTTTGGGTGCGTGCAAGCGTGCGTGAGTATAATTTTCCACGAAAATGTGCCGAGCCATCCAAAGGGCTACGAACAGTAGCACACCATTTTCTTCTCTGTCTAACGCACAACCCAACACGCGCCCATTTCACATTTCCATTGGACGGCGTGCTTGCGTGCCTGGAATCCGTTTGCACGCGCCCCGAGCTCGAGTTGGCTGGGATACCGTGGCAAACCGTTCAAATGTTGGCATCGGAAGGGAGAACGAATTTCGAACCTTTTGAACGAGCCCCGCAATCGACGACGGAAAACGTAGAATCTCATTCACGGCCGGTTGAAATTCCGCCTACGAATGGGACACAATCAGAGCTTAGCGACAAAATCAGGCTTCATCCGTGGTGCTAAAATGGACGATCGGACGTACAGCCCACGCCCGGTGTCCCGGCAAGTGGGTGGAAGGATTTATTTTTTTCAAGCACGCTTCCCTACAGACACACTCCCTGGGCGAAGATGCCCACCTGCGGCCCTTTGAGGACCCTTTTTCCCTGAAGGTTTCTGGGTGTCCCGGGCAAACGGCACGCGGAACGAGCAGCGAGGAGGATTGATTGGCTAGACCGAATACCCCGAAAGGATCATGCCGCTCACGAACGATGGGGCCGCCTGGTGGCTCTTGCGAAGGTCCTGCTTTTTTGCTCCTCGCTTGCATTCGTTTGTGTGGAGCGCAGAGGACGAGGTGCAAAGGCTCCGACGGGAGAACATCCGCAGGGGGTGATCCTTTTGTTTTACGTACCCGTGCGGGCGGAATCAGCGTAATAAAAATAACTCTCTGTCCGTCGGGCACGCTCCGGGCGCTCGAACGATGGACGCCGCAAAAGGTCTTTCGAGAAAAAGAAAGAGAAAAAAAGGAGAGAGAAAAAAAAGAAACTAAATAGGACATGAGGTAGGGCTGGGTTGGATATATCTCTCCTCCCAGTGAAAATATCATCCGAAGCGAAGATCCTTTTTCCGGCAACACGAATGATTTTTTTACGAATTTACCAATGAGCTTGATGATGGTGCAGGCCGCTGCTGCCGGTTAAACCGAAATCCACGTTCAATCCCTACTTTACCTCCCAGCAACCCAGCACCATCTGGGGTGCTTCGTCCTCCGCCACACTAGCTCTTTTTTCACCCGGCACCACTTTAGCCTGATCCGTAGTCATTTTTCGGTTCAGTCCACGCTCGTGTGCAAATTTCATCACCTTTTCGTCACTTGCTTCCTTCTGCTAGCCACCGTACTATGATCAGGGTGTTGAGACCGTTTGGAACTGGCGTGAGACGAACTGTGAAAAAAATATTTCCGAGCAAGCAAACTAACCGAGAAAAGGTCGCATACAAAGTTGCAAGTTACAGGAAGGGGTGGATCAAGATGATTTCTGGTACATTCGCATCGGATTCCATGGAAATCATTATTATTTTAACGGGTTTGTTTCAAATTTGGATAGAAATTTTGAGCTAAAACTTGTCATAAATGGAAAATTTCCCACAAAAATAAGAAAGGCTGATATATTGTTCTTTTCTCTATCTTCTCTCTATCTTCTCTATCTGTCTATCTATCTCTATCTCTATTTTATTGTTATAACTAAGCGACTTTTGAGTATCGCTTTTTAGACTTGAACAAGGGTGCACAACGACTCTTTTCGTGGCTAATGTTTTGAACCGGTGGAACACTCCGACACAAATTTAAGCTGACTTTGCGTGTCTGTTCTTATTTCACATGATCATGATCTTAGTTCGTTTCTATGTGGAATCATTCAAACTAATGTAGGGAATCAGAGATTCAGATACATGAATTTGAATGAATCTTTGAAATAATTGAATGAATCTGAATCTTTTGAACAAAGATTCATGAATCTCTAAAGATTCATGAATCTTATGAATCTCTAAAGATTCATGAATCTTAGGTATCGCTAAAGATTCATTAATCTTATTAATCGCAAAAGGTTCATAAATCTTAGGAATCTCAAAGATTCATGCGTCTTATGAATTTCTAAAGATTTATGAATCTTATTAATCTCTAAAGGCTCATGAATCTTCTAAATCTCCATAGACACATGAACTTCATGAATCTGATGAATCTCTTTGGCTTCATGAATCTCTTTTCACAAACGTGAGAAAGCAAAACCATCTAAAAGTGGCAAAAAATAGGCGATCCAGAAACAGTTCGGGTTGTACTGTAGTGTAACGAAGCATGTAAGTAATACACGAAATGGCTTGTCGGATCAAATTCGTGTATTTCATGTGAGCTCGGAAATTCATATTCAAACTGGCGTTTGCTATTCTAAATCGTCAAAATAAAAATCGGCATGTGGAAATGCATACAGCTGGATATTGCTCCCAAGCAGGATCAGCTGGACAGCTGCAAGGGCTACAGTAACGGCTAATGGCCAGTCTTTTGACTTTCGAGTTTCGTTTACTGTCGTATTAGGTAGCGACCCAAATAGATTCCCCCCATACCAAAATTGATACATCACTGGAAACCAAATTCGGCATGTGATGAAAATACTTACCATCCATTCAGCAGCAATTAAAAAGAGTCCTAAGTGATTATTTCAATACCGATTAGCTTTGATCAAACGTAAAAAAAAAAAATTAAATTTCAATTTGAACTGCTTGACTGCCAAACGACTGCTCAAGTTCACTTTCCAGTGATGTATCAATGTTGGTATGGGGGAGATCTATTTGGGTCGCTTCCGATTCATGAATCTTCAGAGATTCATGAGATTCATGAATCTTCAAAGATTCATAACATTAATGAAACTTGAAAGATACATGAATCTCAAAAGATTCATGAATGAATCTGAATGAATCCTAAATTTATCTGAATCCCGCCGAAAGATTCATAAGACACAACACTAATCCAAACTATAAATCATAAAAATTGTAATAACAATCAATAGTTTTTGTTCCTCTCGGAAGTCAATAGTTTGTCGAATCCTCTCCAAAGTTCAATACGCACCATCATCAGCCACATCAACGAACAATCGCACAGCAGCTTTCCTCGTATAAAATTCAGCAAAAAAGCGAGAAAAAAAGATTATGCGTATAACAAAAAACATTCTCCCCGAAATGGGTGGCAAACTGAGCGATTCCGTTGTGGTTTTTCACAATTCTTTCCATTTGCCCATTTTGCCGCATCCATAAAACCTCCACCGCCCACCACCGGTAGCAATACGAAAAAGAGAAAATGATCCAAAACCAGGCCAAGCAGGCAGATACGAAAACAAAAAAAAACGACCGGGGAAAAAAACCCACACTCTCGGCTCGAGCAGAAATCCTTCCCAATGGCGGCACGCTCCGGCGCAAGTACCCGGCAAGCCATGGAAAACGTTAAAATGCCTGCACACGGAGGCACTAAAACAACCGCCGGCTCGGGAGTCCCCGTGGCAGTGGTAGGCGATGGAAAAGAAGAGGAATAACAAAACCCCAAAATATCACCCCAAAAGTTTTTCTGCCCTTCCCGACGGCTGCACGGAGGCACGTTCCGGCCAGGGGGGCAGTAAAGTCAAGTGGTCTTGCGAGGGAAGGTGAACAGCAAACAAACAAACGGAAAGCGGAAGGATAAAATAACGCCAGCCCACCGACGGGGCAACGCCGATCGGGGCGTGTGTGTTGCTGAAAATTTCCGGTTTTGCAGTTCCTGCACTGTTTTTAATTCTTCTCACCTCGCACGCGTTCCGGACACGGGGCGATCGAAATCCGGGCAGCCGGGTAGCGAGCGCGTTTCAAGGTGGTGATGTTGTTGGCCTACGGCTTCGGCTTCGGTGTTGGGACGATGCCGCTTGTGGATGGAAATCGTTTGGCGAAAGGAAAAATATAAGCAACAATAAACTGTTTTTGTTTTGTTTGCAACACTGTAAGAGATTCAAGGACGTACTTTGTGCTTTTTCCTACAATTCTATATTGACAATCTATATTCTATATTGACAATAAAAACTAAAATAAAAAATTGGCGTACACATGTCAGCTCAATCTGCTGACACGATCAACAACAAACACTGCCTCGAAATGCATCCCAAAATGGCGAAGGTGCGTGAAATGTTTGCTTAAAACTCGAACTCGTATCCGTAGTGCCATCGAACTTGCACATACAAACAGTTTTTCTATCAGATGAAGCCAACATTCTCGAATGCCGTAACAGAGAATGGTTAGTATTTAGAATGTTATATTGATTTTTTAATTAATTTTTTTTTTTTTTATTTTGAAGTGATAATAAATAACCGCAAACTAGGAAACTTTGAGGCGGTATGTCTTCTCATCAACCGCAACAAATAAAAGAACTGTCGTTATGATGTGTGAAATTGATGAACCGTTTCCGATGTTTTGTGTTGGTATTTTACCTGTTTTTTACAGTGAACAGTTCACTATGGATCAAAAACAAAATGTATCAGAAATTGTATCTAAAGAATAATTAAAATGTATCATAAATTGTCTAAAACGAAAAATATAAAAATGAAAATAAATGTAGTTAAAGAGATAGAGAAACAAATAAAGAGATAGACTCAGAAGAGAACTTATTCGGAACTGAGGGGACGTGGTCACAATGCCCGTCCAGTGACCACCAAAACGTTGCGTGTGCTTTTTTATTTAAAGTCCGGAAAGTTTCCTCTCCTCCCGGTGAACCAGTCCGCTTTTGCCTATGTCACCAAAAACCGATTAATGGAGTAATGTGCCTTACCCATTACAGTGCACTAGTCGAGCGCTAACCTTCAATACACATCACACAATCTCAAAACATAAGCCGCAATGTGCTTTCGACAAGCAATAAGCCGCATGTGCTTTCGACAAAGAACCTGATGAACCAGGGTATGCATGGAAAATGTGTAATTTTTGCTAGCTGATACAAATTTGTTTCAATCAAACGAAAGTGTGAATAAGAAGGGAGGGTTTAAGTTGATTAGAATTTCTGTTAATCTTTATTCTTCTTTCTGATGCACCTTTCAGACCAGATAAGTATCC
>KZ068838.1:167932-180561 GCA_002091845.1 Anopheles cracens
GCATAAAATTGTATCGTGTTTATCTAAAGAATCAACACAATGAAAGTTCAAATGATAAATCTAACTGATTCTATCTTGAATGCGATTGAAAAAGATTTTAAAGCCTTTAAAACAGATACGAGATAATAACGCATTTTTTTAAAGATAGTAGGAACAAATAACATATCAGTATACAGCCACTATTTCAAACGAGAAATAGCACTAATGCACTAATTTTTTTAAGAAAATTACCTTTTTTTATGCTACTCCCATAAACATATTTCATTGCACGGTAGTGTGCTCATTTTGATTGGCACTGTATGTACTAGATAATGCTCTCTCGAATGTTGAATTTCTTTTTGATTTCATGTTTAATAACTATTAATCATGTAGCAATTTCTTCACTTTATTGTTGGCGTAACAATTTTCGCGTAGATGACTGCTGTGCAAGGGGTTCATTCATTATATCACCTTTTTATCTCATTTCCTTTTCAATTTTAGTGAATAAGTAAACAAGGTTGTTATTTCTTGCCAGTGGATGAATATTTCATTTATTCTGAATTTAATATTAAAATGAAGCATGATATTTTTTAGACTCGCATCAGTGTCAAATCGTTTACTATCTTATTCAAACCGCAAAGGATAAAGTCTTGCAAAGAGTTATACGGTCCAAATAGGATTAAGGTGCTAGTTCTTTCATGTGAGCTTAATGAGTCAATTTAATCAAACATAGTTTTATTATAGAAGCTTGTTCACTCACAAAATATTATTTGATTTTTTGGTTTGGAAACATCTGGAAGAGTCTATTACAGTCTCGACAATCCTTTAAAATGTAAAAATGTTTCAAATCGTCCCAAACATTCCGAATAGCTAAAGCTGAGCTGATTAGGGCCTAATAAATTTGAACGAAACATAAATTAATATTATACTTGATTTTTCAATATATGGCGAACTCAGAGAACTTTAAGTGTCGTGTACAGACCAGACTTACAGTATTTCGACTGTTCTAACAAATAGATCTCGACAGGACGAAAAGTATGTTGTTAGAAGAAAAAACTGAACTGAAAAACGCTTACTTTTGCTAATGACTAAGATAAAAATGCTATTATTTCTTTTAAATGTATTTTTTCCGTTATGCTTCGAGGCGAGGCTGATCAATAAATATTTTAGAAAAGCTAGAATTATACAGGAATGCTGTGAAGACCAAAATAGTTGCCTTTATTCGTCTGATTCTACGAAAAACAAGCGATAATGCGATTCTTGTTCTACTTTTTATTGGAAAAATTGACATAAATTGGTAATTGGCGTTTACAAAATGTGTGTTGATGCTGCGTTTAACACTTTTCTGCTCTGAATTACGGCTCTGCCCTGTATGGTGCTAATTTTTATATTTAATTTCAGTAAGCACTAGAATTGTGTTTTACTAAGATCCTAGTTACGATAATTAACTGTTTTTTTTTGTGAATAATTCGAAGAATGAACATTGTTATGCTCGCATTTGCTGCGCACGATGTAGCCCCAACCATGTGTAGCTTCAAATGAACGAGTTGAAAACCATCCTCTTACGTCGAGGTTCGACTCCCGCAAACGAATACCTACCTTTTCTCTCGTCACATAAAATCCTTCCCATGCGTAACTTGTTGCGAATGTTTGATGCCGCTGGAGGCGACAGTCATAAAACGCTAACCGGCGGAATGTTCTCCCACAACCGAACCAGACCGAAAGAACGAAGCGAATAATTATCACCCACGTGCAGGTAAGCGCAAATAAGCCGGATAAACCGAAATGAAACGCGCCCCCTGACGGCGATAGGGGTCTTAGCGGCCAAATGAGACCGTACGAGCCCGACCGCCAGCGCTCGCACGCCCACGTCACCGTGCGCCACGGCACGGCGTTGAAATAAATGGCAGAAATGACAATGAAATGTCAACGGCAATAAATTATCACCCTCGTCGCCGGAAGGACTCGGCGGGCGCTGCTCCGTCCGCTGCGGATGCGGTTTCCCGCATGACGTGGGCCCTATAATCCAAGTGAAATGTCGCCGTTAGGCGCCGCCACCCTCGCTCGGTCGGTCGGGGCGGAAAACCGCAGCTGAGCGTCGAAGGCGAACCCTCGGGCCGTGGGGGAGGAGTCCAAGGCGCGACCGGGACAGAAATGTATCACAATTTTATTGCCCTGGGTATAAAAGTACCGACTCCGCTCGGGACGGACGTCTCCCTCGGAAGGACTACGTACGGACTGCGAGGAAAGATGCGAAGAACGAGAAACGAGAGAAAAAAAAACTAGACCCAAATTACGACCAGTGGAGGAGCGCGTAAGGCAGCCACCGTTCTTATCTAAGACCATCGACGAATTTTTCCTTCTCCCCGCTCGCCCTGGCGTGAAGCGCACGCTTACTCCCACCATCGCCACCGGCCTTTCCTTCTCGGGGGACTATCCGCTAAATTGACGGTGGCACGGGCAAAGGAAGTCGCAAATAATTTATTGAGTACCTGGGAGGGAGGCTACACACCGGCAGCAGCGTGGTGCCATCTTTTGCCACTGCCAAAGGGCCAAAGGGCACGTGATATCGCCCCACCGGCAAGAGCGCCCGGCGCAGGGTTCGCCCTGCTACAGAAGAAAGTAAATTTATGGGCGACCGTGCGCCTCCATCGGCCACGTGCGAGGAGGGCAAACCGAGCCACCGAGCGCACCGGTGGCAACGAATTATTGCGGGTGAACGTATGATAAAGTGGCACGGATATTCGACGGATTAAGGCGACGGGTGTGGCCCTGTGCGATGGGTGGTTCTCCCGGTGTTTGCACTGCCAGCGCCGCTGGCACGTGAATGAAGGTGGACGGGGGCACGAAAAGAAGAAGAAGAAAAATGAAGCTAAACGCCGCCAGGTAAAATGGAAGACAAAAACGGATGGCATTCGTGCATATGCGAGCGTGAGGGCAACGGTGGGGAAGTTTACCGTGCCAATGTCGGTAATAAATAACTTTATATCATGCGGCTTTCGGGCTGCTGCCGCCGAGGCCGAGCCCGATTACCTCGTCGTTGCAGTTTTTTTCGTCTTCTTCTTCCTCTGTGCACGTTTTGTGCGGATCTTGGGTGGTTTTATATATATATTTTTTTTTTTTGAGAAAAGTTTACGAGATTTCGGCTGCAAGTGAAGAAAATTTATTGACGGAAATTTATGAGCAAATTTGAGTTGAATCAATAAAAATGATTTTTTCCCCGTGCGTTGTGAAGTATAAGGCGTGCCAGATTGATTCGGAAAAATGTTTGTGAAAAAATCGTTCAATTTTCTTTCCATATCGCGCTGAACAGCTTAAGACTTGGGTTTTGGATGAAATGCTTTAATAGTTAGAGCTTGGCTTACGTCTGGTCGATAGATTTTAATTTGTTTAAGTTGTGCTCTAACTTGCTTTTATAATTATTTGTTTAAATATTGCTACAGAAGCATGTTTGTCAAATCTATATACAACATATAATTAATTTTGTTTAGCAAAATTATCAACATTATAATAACTAATTTATATACACTTTTAACTGCAAACAAATCATCTAGCGAAGCAGGCCGTGCCGTTTCCGTGCCAACACACCTCACGAAAAAGAGAATGGTGACAGCTGCCAGGGGTGGCAAATTAATTAGATATACACGCTCCTTACGCAACTCGTGCGTTTCGTGCCTTTCCGATCGATCGGTGACGGCCCGCAACCTTTCGCCATAGGAGTGAGGTGTCGCTTTCCTATACACTCGCCCAACCGTCCCGGTGCGACCGGGCGCGCGTTGTTACGTAAATCGAAATTTAATCGATCAAAGCGAAGCGCGAGGGAAAAAGTCATCAGCAACAGAAATTACGTTTCCCTGTTGTTGTTGCGGTTGATGGTTTCTTCCCTAGGATCTTTATTGTTGGTTTTTTCGTTGTTGTTTATATCTGAAAACCAGGAACAATGGTTTCGGCCACAGGGGAATTTCCTCCTCTTGAGTGCACGAGTACGTAATCTAATTGTGGACATTTTTGGCAAGATAAGCAAATAAAAGAATACAAAAACTCTTCAAATGGAAGAATTGGACGATAGTTTTGAAATAAATATAGTAACATAGAACGGTTTTTCTTTTTGAACAAGTTTGTCATATATACTGACGAGCTCAAATTCATACTAAGAATCATGAAATAATCTATACTACAACTACCGTTGATGCTTTGTTGAGTTTGTTATTGCCCGGCTCGTGGGTGAGTGTTGAAGGTGGTGAAGGAACGGTCGGTTCTCCACTGTGCGTCCCTTTTCCTTGCCTCGCGTCCTTTTTCCATCGATGTAGCATTGCTTTTCTTCATTTGACCGTCCGTCCTTTTTGCGACTCGGTGATCCTTCGCTTCGGTTATTTTTTTCCGGTCGTGTTTTTCATCTCACCATCTCGTCGATCTAGCGGAGGCGGCAAACCGGCGCAACGGTGCATCAGTCCACGGCCCAGAACGTCCAAGGAGCCAGAAGAAGAGAAATAAAACCAATGTCGCCCCGTGGACGGGGCTGGCTGGATGGAAATGGGGATGGATTGCCGGCCGGGATGCTGCCAGAAGCGCCAGCGGTTTTCACTTCGGGCGTAAAACTTTCTCTTACCGTGTGGGCGAGCTACGTTCAGGGTGGGATTTGTTTTTTTTTATTGCTCACTCTTCTCTCGCGCTCCGTTTTTGCACTCTACAAGGCTTTTCCTCTGGCCGGTGCGGTTTGTTTCGAATTAGTCTGATAGAAACTGCAAAACAACTGGTGTGTGAAGGGGTTTGCTCAGTAATCTTAATGATTGGTTATAGAATGCTTATGAAGCTGCTTGTATAGACTAATCATATTTCTTTATAAATATTGTAAAAAAGTCCGAAAAATGTATGTAATCTAAATTTTTATCAACTAAGACTTATTCAAAATATAAAAAAAACCTTAACAAGATAAGTTTCAAATAGATAAATAGATACAATTTGGAACTCTTTTGTTTAAAATAGCACCAGTGTCCTATAGTATGAAAAAATATAATAATCTTCGCATGCTTCAACAAAGTCTTATGCTTTTTTTCTACACTTTCCAATTGTATATGATGGTTGCGTCTCGTTTATAGAAAGTATTGCTCTGTAGTATTTTTGAGAACAGTAGTTATATCATCTACACTATGTTTGGGGATGAATTATTTTTATCTTTCGAAGAGGTTAGTTTAGCCAATTGAACTATAATTATGTTCGTGTTTATACATTTGCAAAATTATTTATGAAATATGGTAACTCACTGTTTAACACTTAAATATTTTTATATATTTTTAACACTGAAAAATCTAGTGAATCATCCATGAAAAATGTTTTGTTTTCGTTTATATTGGCTAGCAAATAAATACATATCTAACATAAAAAAACATGAAATGTACCGCAATGAATAAAACAAACCTATAAGTTACAAAAGCTTTATACGTCCAAATGAAATAAGTATTCTGATCTCGTCTCAATATATTGTTCTGCTTTAGAAATATGACTCAATGTTAATAAACTCACTATTATTAGAAACGTAAGCTTAAATTGTATAACACAAGGAGTCAACAATTTGTTTCAATTTAATAATATCAAACAGCTCATTCTATCCAGTAAAAACATTCGACAAATATATTTGATCCTTTTCAAAGTTTTTGAAAGAAAAACTCTTTACCAAAAACTGTTTCTTATGAATTATTATTTTTTATTGTTTAATTGTTCCTATAACGTATCAAATGAAATTATAAAAATAAATCAAAAACATATCACATATCTTCACGGCTTTTACTTAAAATAATTTCACAAGTAAATCGTACGTCTACACTCACGTCGACGGTCGTAAACAGAAAAGCAGGAGAACGACGCCACGGATGCCGAAACATTAAAAAATTGCAACCCACCCGAACGTTCTGCGTACTGTTGATGGAGTGAAACTTTCGCCCGCACTACTTGCATTAATTACCCACTGGCGCGGTGCCGGAGGTTCCATCCCATCCATCCCGGGCACTTCACTGTGAGCCCATCCTGGACGAAAAACAAACGGCAGCCCACCGCGCTATCGACAGCGCCAGCGGCAGCGTGCCTGCCGGCATCGGGTCAGGCTGCCGGAGCAAGTCATCGCATCAATATTTTCGCCGCCCGTCCCAACCCACCCCCGCGGCACGAAACCCATCTGTCATGCTCATGATTCCCAGCGTCCCGGGCGTCGTTCCACCCACGAGGTGCACACGGTGATGGTTCGTCGTCGTCGTCGTCGGCGTCGTTGGCCGTGCTGGTCCTTTCCTGCGGCACAGGCATCCTTCGGTGAAACCGGGCCAAACCGTGCAAGCAAGACGAGAGGTGAAAAAAGGAGGCGATGAAAATAGCAACCTTATCCATCCCTGCGCCGAACAGTGGAGTGGAAAAAAAACGGCAGACGGCAAGAAAAAAGCGACGAACCGCACAGAAGGTGGGAGAGCGTTGGGGAGGAAGAAAAAAATCCCACATCACCCCACCCCCAATGCGGGTGGAAAAATAATCCGGTGCCAACCGTGGCACCAACCTTCCCCACTCTCAGCAATCAAGCATGCCATGCCATTCGCACGATACACGCCTGCCAGCAGCACACGGCTTGCTGCGATCGCTATCACTCCGGTACGGTTTGCTGCACAGGGGGCGAGTGGTGGCGGGTGGGAATTCAATGTCCTTATCCGAAGCGTGGCTGGGCGCGTGTGCTGGGTTTGGTCGGGTCGGGCCGGGGTGGGGGTTGTTGGCGTTGGAGGGAGGTGAGAAAATTGAGCAAACGTGGCAGGGCAGGCAGGCAGGGTGATTTGGGTGGTTTGGGAAAAGTTTGCGCTGCTTTCGGCACCGAACACGAGCAGCCGCACAGTGGAGGCAACAAAAAAACACACCAACACACACACACACACACAGTATCAGAAGAGACGGCCAACTCCGAACCGGCAGCAGAGAGGAAAGAGAGAAAAAAAAGAACACGTCCAAGCCCGGCCCACCTCGCAGCGAAGGATGGTGGTGTTGAGGGGAGAGGGGGGATGGGAGTGGTGGGAGGGGGTTGGGATTTTGGCAGCCAACATCGAATGCGAAACCGTGCCCGGATAAGGATGGCGTGCGACATCCGAAATGGAACGGAAAGCCAGACCGTCGTCCTTTTTGGGTGGGCAGGGAGAGTGGGGTGCGCTTGGGAAGGGCGGTGAACGACACCGTAGCAAAACGGGCTCCACGGACTCCAGGCAGACACACGGTCCTCCGGCACCTCCGGCAGCTTGTCATCTGCACAGTTCTGCATGTCTCGTCCCACTGCTCTCGCCAACGAAAGTGGGAAAAGAAAAAAAAAACAACACACACACACACCAAGCCACATTAGTCTGCCGCTCCTTCCGGTCGTGGAGCGTGGACTTCTCTGGACAAACTTCTCGTCTCGCCCGTCCTCCACCGACCGAGCCGAACCGACAGCCAACCGCAATCCATTCGCCTCTTCGAGCTGATCCCTTCACCCCGACTCACACACACACACACACACACACACACACACCGGAAAAGTCTAACTTTCCCACTGGGGCGGACTAATTCCTCCCGGTCCGCCTCGCTTCCGCCCACTCGCCTCCTCGGCCTCCCCGAAACCCGGCGCAACCTTTCGCTCTTGGACGTTTCGGGCGTAGGGCGGTTCGAGTTGTTTTTTACCCGGTTTGCAGCACGTTTTCCCCGCGTTTGTGCCCTTGTGCCGCCTAACGCGTCAACCACCACCACCAAGGGGCAAAGCAAAACACATCCACAGGACGGAGGATCCGACTTTTCCAACACACCATCTATCAACGGGGCTGCTGTGTGTTTTTTTTTCGTCTCTCTTCTGTTCGTTTCTCGCTTGTGCTCTCACGTGCTCTCACTCTCTCTCTCTCGCACGCTTGCTGTCCTTTCCTTCCCCTTACGGTGGCCCTTTTTGCGAACCGTTCCGGGTCCCTTTTGCGAACGATTTGCTTGATTTTTACCCACCCACCCACGGTTCGTCCCCCCTCCACGCTCGGGGCTGCTCATCGACCGAGCTGGCGCGTGTGTTTGCCTCCGATGCCGTTGTCCTGTGTGTGTGTGTGTGTGTGTAAGTGTGCCGACCGTGCTGTACGTCCGCCTCCGGTACGGTTTGCTGCACAGGGGGCGAGTGGTGGCGGGTGGGAATTCAATGTCCTTATCCGAAGCGTGGCTGGGCGCGTGTGCTGGGTTTGGTCGGGTCTAACTAGTTAACCTATTTTAACCTCTGGAGGATGCTCGGTGAAACAATTCTGAATGCAGATTTGTGTGCTCGGGGCATATTTCCAATGTTTTCACGTTGTTTATAGCTCCAACCAAAAGGTCACATAAAAACAAAAATGCTATTTTATTACTCTAAACCATGCTCTCAATGCCTATATGCCAAACTGCCCTTCAAATTGCCCCGAATTTACCTATGCACTTCGATATATACTCGTTCGTTCGGTATACACTGCTGGTATCAGTCAGGTATGCAACATTCTAATACTGCTTCAACGGGACAACAATTTGTTCAGTCTTAAATCCCTTATTACATTATATTTTCACATAGTATTACATAGTATCACTGAAAGCTAAACCGACAACTACACTACGGGTATATCAGTAAATCAAAGGAAGCCTGTAAATGTGGGTGTACCAACAACAATGAAGCAGAAAATCAACAATTTGAGTGGTAAAAGTTATATTACACAAAAATACCGAAGGAAGGAAACCCTGTTACAAAATGTTTTCCCAAGAAATTGATTAAAACTTAAAGCTACAAAATTGAGGGGTTTCAAGATGATGGTAGAAAACATTTATATGCAGCTAAATTGAAAATGTATCCATGTTCATGTTTGTCATTTTATGTCCTAGATAGCACGATTATGGAGTCAAAAAATAAATGAATTTAATTTGTTATGTTTGTGTTTCGTACAAAGTTGTCTGAGCCATATTTTCATCTATTGCTAGAACAAACGCTTCTATTAATTGCATCTTTTTGGAGGTTGACTATTTGATGCCTTGTCTGTAGCGTGGATTCTTTATTGAGTCGTTCTAAACTTTTCTGATATGTTTGTTGAGTTAATTGCTGAATTAAATTATTGTTTGTTGTATCATCCAGGGTGTTTAAAAAATATTCTTCAAAACTGTTTCATTGTTTAAGGGCTTACCTAGTAGTTGCTTATTACCTAATCCTTGGTAAAAAAGGCGGTCTATAAAATGCAGGTGACAAACTGTTTGCTAAGTGTGGAGTATCGCTTTCACTATTTGCCTCTTGTCTCTCAAGTTGGTGAATTTTATACTGAGTGAGGTTTAGTGGGCTTCTGATTTTAGAAAAATATATCCATCGATAAACAAGTAATGCCTTTGGTATCAAGTTTGTAGATATCATCATATTACCTGAAAGTTATAAAAAGGCAATATGAAAGAGATAGGACATCATCATCTAAAGAAAAATGTGTAGGCTTAGCGGATATTATGATGTTATTTTCAGCATTGTCTTCAAACAATTTATTATTACATTTGGAGCTTCTCTTAAACGTTGAACTCGAGTAGATAAGTGGCTTTAGCACTCAAGTCATTAAACATGGGTCGATAACGTATTATCGCTTTCTTATTGTTCTGCGCTAGATGCGATGGAGTGTCTATTTTAACTAGTTAACCTATTTTAACCTCTGGAGGATGCTCGGTGAAACAATTCTGAATGCAGATTTGTGTGCTCGGGGAGCTGTGCCTTTTTTGTGTCGGTTCGTTTCATGCCACGCCACCACGCCATCGTATCGGGGTGGATGGGCGGATGGGGAGGGGTTTGGGAGGCTCCCACGAGGCGGGAACGGTTGGACTGTGAAAACTGTGTTCCACTCCCCCGTCCGTCCGCCCGCTGTCGCCTCTCGTCTGGCACACGGTTGGCCCGGACGGTGTCACCCGATGTGCCGTTGTTGTGGGTGAACGTGGGATGACGCAGTTCGCCTCGTGCAAGATGCTGATGCCGGACGGATTGATAAGTGTGTGGAAGCGGCTTTTAGGTGGGAGAAACGGTTAAACGGCTGTGTGTTTACTGGTACATACTGTATGCGAGTCGTTGTACATTAATTTCATTGGATAGTAATAGATGGATAATAGTTCTTTATAACTAGATCTCTTTTTGAATTCGCAGCTCTTTTTTATGAAATTTTGCTTGTGATGAATTTGAAAAATATATAAGCTCTTTCCGGTGGTGTTTGACTTTTATCGATTGGCTATCTCTATTCTTGAACTGTTTTATCTTTTTTTTAACTGTTTACTCTTTCGGGATTAATTTCGATTCGGACTCTTTGAATTTTTGATAATGTTCAACAACGTTTGACACATATTTCAAGCTGATGTCTTCCACAACGCTTCTATTAATTGCATCTTTTTGGAGGTTGACTATTTGATGCCTTGTCTGTAGCGTGGATTCTTTATTGAGTCGTTCTAAACTTTTCTGATATGTTTGTTGAGTTAATTGCTGAATTAAATTATTGTTTGTTGTATCATCCAGGGTGTTTTAAAAATATTCTTCAAAACTGTTTCAATGTTTAAAGGCTTACCTAGTAATATTAAATAGTTTGATATTCGGTTTATTACTTGAAAACGGAGGAAGATGGATCACTTTATGTGTTTAGTGTGTTGAAAATATGAAATAATGTACTATAATACATATAGTTTTCATGTACAGGAAAATGTTGTGACCAATAGAAACCACGAAAGATTGGAGAATAAGAATGATGCGTAAGATTTTAAAATTTAAAAACAACTGGTTTGAAAAACTCTTAAAGTTAGATTGTTTGGCTTGATACTGAAATATTTTGTGTTTGTTAACAAAATTCAATAAAAGCACAATGCAGCATCTTACAATGACATTTTATTTATATTGTGCTAGTAAAATAAGTTTTGGGTAAAATATATCGATAAATATAAATAGTAAGGTAAGAATTAGCTAACAAGCAAGCTGAAACTATGTTTTTCAAAACTCCAATCTGTTGATATCTGTTTGTTTTCTTGGTTCTTATTCATTTCTTAATTGCTTGAGCAAATGTTATAGGTTTTTATATGGTCTTGTATTATTATATGATAAAGAATGCCTGTTTGTGCAAAATATAATGAAAACTCTACACGTGTATAGATGCATGACAGCGTGCCTTTAGAGTCAACCGAAGCCAGCGATACTTTGTTTTATCATCATAAATTTCCAAATCACACGCTCCTCCCCTTCGACCATGATGCATCGATTCGGGTTGCGGAAAGCGAGCATCCAAACTTCTCCACCCGTTTCCGGATCCGATTTTTGCGTTTGCCAATGATATAGCAAAAAAAAAAACAGAAAACAATCGAGAAAAATGTCCTTCACAAATTTGCCAGCCCTCCCTGCGAACGAAAAGTCACGAACACAAACTGAAAAAGAGCCACATCCACAAAGACGCACCCAGCACGGGGCCGATAAAAGGAAAAGAAGCGAAAAAAAATTAAAACAAAATCTCCCCCACCCAAATCGATGGTTTATGTGGGACCGACTTAAGGGTACGTGTGAATGATAAACCAAGCGAAGCGAGGGCTGGAAAATGGCTGACCCGGGGTGTTCACACGAGCGAAAAGGCGGACAAGACAGAAGCAAAAAGGTGGCGCTTCTTTGTCGCATTAGCGATCGACGAAATGGAACCTTCAACGGGACGAAAAATTGGCCTTAGCTGCCCTACAAAGCTTGGGCAAGGCGAACCGGTGACTTCTGTTCTGCTCGGTGGTCCGTTGTGTGTTTTTTTTGTTGTTGCTCGTGCTTTACGTCCGTTTTGCAGCGCTATTGAAGCACCTTCGGGGCAACCTGCGTTGGCCCTTGAGTCCGGAGTGGATCCCCCGGAGGAGCACTTTCCGCGTGGGTCGCTTTGATCGCTCCTTCCGCCGATAATCACTGGGTATGAGGGATTGGGATTTTGCGAAAAATCTCCTCATTCTGTTTTTTTTTGCTCTTGTCCAGTGCTACAAATTTTCCACGCTCCGACTAGCTTTGCCGTTCCAGTTCGCCACACCGGTGTGGATGATTCGGTCTGATTGGAGAGATTTCGGAGCCGTACTCGAAACGGTCCGGTCCGGTGGTGCGAAGACGGTGGCTTAGGAAAGCGAGGTCATCATCCATTTGCCGTCCAATCGCTTCGTCCATCTTTTTTTTTATCGAGGCGACGGGTTTTGCCTCGAGCAGGTTCGATTACTTTGTCATCGGTGTTGAAATCCATTTGGTTCTTCCTTCCTTCCGGGGCGCGTGATGAAAGGCGCGGTGTCTTTTCCATGCCGCACACACCATGACGTTGGATTCGACGCGCTTAGTTGCTGTCGGGCGGGAAATCCATCTTATTCGATTAGTGTTGCCCGAACTATGGTGGTGGTGGTGGGTGGAAATCGACTAGCATAGTTGGAATTTGTGATTTTTTGCGTTTTTGATGAGAAAGGAAATCGGACAAAAATTGATTTTTTTTTGCGTTCGACATGCAAATTGTGTCGTTCTGTGTGGTTTTACCACCACAGGCAAGATTGGTGTATTATTTACTCTTTTCTATGCCGTATGACGTCGATCTGATCTTACAATAGAAAATACAAAAGATATCATATGTTATAAACATTTTGTTTTGCCATTTTAT
>KZ068840.1:23396-50419 GCA_002091845.1 Anopheles cracens
GTAATATATAGAATAGCCAAAAGTTCTGCCTCCGTTCGGCTCGAGCTGCCGTCGGTTTGATCAAACTGCCCTAAGAAATGAAATGAAATAAAAGTTGGCCGTTTAGGAGGGCAAAAGCGAATTGGCGCACGGCGAAACGTGCAGGGCACGAAAGCACGATGCGTACATTAAAAGCAGCAACTTCCATAGCCGGGCAACAGGCAACTTATGAACGGAAACGATCGAGACATAACTAAAAATAACAAAAAATCGCACTTTCACAAACACAGACACACACCTCCAGAATCAGCTGGAACTTGGTTCACCTGTGGAGCACTTTGCGGCGAACCGATTAGTATTTGCCGGATTGGATTGCTTTCGGATCTACCGCCGCCATCTCTCCTCCACACACACACTGCTACAGACGCAGCTCCTCGCGTCCAAGAAAAGCCTCTTACTATTTATCGAAATCGATTGAACCGGAAACCTCGATTCGGATGATAAACGAAGTGGAAAAACGACAAAATCGACTGAAGTGGAAATGTGCCTCCCGAAAGTGTGCGGCAAGCGACGGAGGCGAGCGATTTTTTTCCGCGCCGTTTTCCTCGGCTGCCTGCGGAAGCCGGCCGGAATTAGATGGAGTTGGTTTCACAGGTTTTTGGCGCAGCGAATTGAAGCGTTCCCGGCCTCGCGGGGACGAAAAGGCGAAAAGGATACCGGCCGGCTGGCCGGACGAGCGTAATTAATTATAAATAGACATTTTTCACTAACCCACCCCACAAAGATATGGACGATGATGGACGTTCTAATGGGCTTCTCAATGGCGTCCACGTGCATGGCGTCGTGAGGACGTTTTTCAGACGTCAGTGCTCACAGACTCCAAAAACCGCTCCGACCGAAGTTGAACGAGAGTTGGCGAAAACTTTCCACCCGCTGCAGGTGCGGGTGGAAATTGGAAATCGGGGTGGTACCGAAAAATATGGTTGTTTGCCCGGCCCGGTTGGCCGCGTGCCGGCTGAGCTTGCCACGGAATGGAAAGCAATAATTAGAAACTAAAAGCTTTTGGCCGGGGAGGAAAAATCATACCCCAAGCCCGCTAGGTGGGTCGGGGTTGTCGCGTGTTGGTGTGAAGAATAGAATGAGGAATGAAATGAATACCTTGTCAGCGATGGTTAGGAAGCAATCGACAAGGCAATGAATTGGGAGGAGCGTGTAGGTAGCTCAACATAAATGAGGTTTGAATGCTGTTTTTCAATTAGGTAACATGGATTATTTTTGTGCATTCACATGAAAACGATGCATCGTATTGTTCGTGTATGAAACACACATTTTTGCTCTATGTTTTAGGTTCAAATATAACGAGTTGCTCATAAACGCCGTTACAATAACACGCATACATTGTAGTTTTCGTTTCGTTTGAGTTAACATAACCGATACTGTTCTTAAATGAACAACTATGATATATTCTGTACGCAATGTGCAATAAAATATCACTAATGTTCACACACACACACACAGCCCCAGCGCCAGCTTATCGCCATCGATCGAAGACGGCTGCTGGCTGCTGGTAGCCGGGTTCTTCTTGCGCTTCGAATCGCTTCACTCGCCCTGTTGGCTGAAAGTAATGGAAAAAGGACATTCCGAGAATGCTGAATGATCCTTAACGAGAGAATCATTGTTTCCCTCACCAGCGCGTCACACCAAATCCGGTTCCACACGCTCCACCGTGAAAACGGTGGCCACGGCACCACCAAATGGGTGCTAAAAACCGAACGGAAACCGCAGGATGAAGTGCCCAAATATACGGCACGGCAAACACCCAGCCTTAACTGCCAATGAGCTGCCAGTTTGAGCTTGAAAATTACATTAAAACATGAAATTGTCTCTCCCCTCGGGCCTCGGGTGTTCATTAAAGGGACGGCTATTGCTCCCACAGGACCCAAACGAATGGGTGGAGGGCCTTAAAACCGTTCGGAAGATCAGCTTAACGGAGAACAATTCATCTGCGAACTACGGGCGCCAAGCGAGAAATCAAGAGGGGAGCCCGGACCTGATGAAGCTATTCACCGGCCGGAGCTTTCGTCTTCCGAGAAGCCGGGTCCGCATAAGACAAGAAACATCCGAACGCCGAACGCTGGCTGGAATCTCGCCCGCGCCAACGCAAGCGGGTGGCAAACGGGAGCCGCTTTTCAAATTCCAAACCACCCTTTGCCTTTGCCGCTAGCGGAAAGGGCGCAGAAAGGCGGTTTGTGGAAATCCCGTTGGACTTTCCGTTCGTTATGGAATTTTCACTTTGTGCCACTGTGCGGTGGCGGGAGAAAGCGAAGAGAGAAAAAAGAAAAATCCGTACGGAAAAATGGACTTACGCCGCGGAGCACTGGGGAGAGCGCAAAATGGGTAAAAAATGCTGACTTTCTCATGTGCGCCTACGCGATGATGCTCCCGATTTCGGGTAAGGAGGATTTTGTAGTGGGGCAGAAGAAGAAGAAGAAGGGGACTCGGGACAATCCCAGCGCAGCGAGGACAGGAAGCGGAACCCGAAGTGATTGGCTTAGAAATGAAAAGAAACATAATTTCAATTCAAGTGTTTTTATTTTCCTCATCAATCGTTTTTTTTGCTTTTTGTTTGGTTACTTCCTGCTCGAGCGTGCCCGTTACTG
This sequence comes from Anopheles cracens, assembly GCA_002091845.1. Classification (NCBI taxonomy): domain Eukaryota; kingdom Metazoa; phylum Arthropoda; class Insecta; order Diptera; family Culicidae; genus Anopheles; species Anopheles cracens. The sequence continues at coordinate 26,036 of KZ068840.1, forward strand.
GTGTTGATTTCGGTCTCGCTCTATCAGTCCAACTCGTTCTGTTACTCTCCCTGTTTCGCCTTGCGTTCTGCCTCGCTCGTATTTTCCCACGCGCACCAGCTCGGACACCTCCCCCAAAACGGGAGACGACCGCACCAGCACCACCGAGGATTATTGGGTTATTGTTTTTTCTCCTCCCCGATAAGCCGTTCGCTTCCCTGGCTCGTCGGGTTGACGAATTTTGAGCACGCTGCGGTTTTATCTGCGGTTCCACTGCGGCTGGCGTTGGTTCGTACTTATTTACTTTGCCTTCCGCCCGAGGCTCCGGTGGACAATCGCCCACTCCCACGCGCTTTTCAACCCGTACTGTCTTGGAATGATCGAAGCAAAAACACACGGCCACCGCGTCTGTCAACCGTTTACGCAAGACGAGCATCAAATTTGACGCATTTGAATACATTAAAATCCCAACCCACCCCACACGCCCCGAGCTCGAGTAAGCCGTTGGTGGCATTTTCCGGGAACGCATTTTGTTTTCGTTTATGTATTTGCTGTTGTTGCTGGCAACCAGCAACAGCTGTAAGCGACCAGTCGTGACCACTTTGCGACGGCCAGCGGCTCTGGAATAAATTGTTTGTTTTCACTTCTCCGCATTATACAGCGCGGCATTAAGTTTTGCGCCGGGTTTTTCAGTTGAATTTCCCTTGCCCGAGCGTTCGCGAGCCTTCTGAGCTAATTTTAATGCACATTCCGTTAGGCTTGTTTATTGCGACGCGCTTTGAAGGATAATCGTGGGATTGCGATTGTTTTAGGCCGTGCCGTGTTCGCACAAGGTGAAAGTGAGCGTTCGCAAACTATCCCGTGGGAGACGAAAAAAACATTTTCCATTCACCGTTGAGCACTCTTCACTCGTCGTCAAGCGTTCCGTTTTGCATGAAGCATGTGCACCATTTTCTTTTTTTTGTGTCGTTGTTTTGCCCCTTAGAGTAGACTTTCAGGGCGTAAAACTTTTCCGACCCACTCGTGTGCGGTAGCAAAAGCGTGCTGCTGCCGGTAATTACGCACGTACGGACAGGGACAGGGTGGGCCTGCTCGCACGGGTCGCCCAGCTCTCGGACGCCGTGAGCCACCGCGGTCCCAAGGATAAAAAACTTGCCAAGGAAGCGGCTGCACGGCTGGTGAAATGGAAATGATGCAAATGCAAATTTTCTCAGCATGATTCGTGTCCCGGGCCAGGGACACATCATTGGCTTCTGGTCGGGAGGAACGCGTCGGTGCCGGCATCTTTGTAAGCAGAACGATGCCGTACGGATGACGGTAGATATTTTGATGCCCCGCAACCCGCAAGCGTCATTCGCGCCTTTGGGATGCATATTTGTGTGGCGCGTCGCTTTCAGCAGAAGAAGTGGAGTTTTTTTTATCTCTCTCTATCTTTAGTTTGTAGCCGTGGCATTGAGGGGTAGAAGGTGGAAGAAAAAGTTTGTTTGTGCGAGCAGTGCTTGAAAAGGCTATCGAGCAAGCAATTGCTCATTTTGCGTTCGAGATTTGGGTCATAAATAAATTAAAAAGTTTTCTCACAATATTGAATCATCTTGAGGTTGTTACGGGAGAGTGCGCGCCATATTCAAAAGGTAAGGTAAGGAGTATGCGTGTATTATATGTATGATGAAAAGGGATTCGAACTCTATTACAGCGTGCTCTATCTTGTGATTATTAGCAACTAATTTTGTATTATTAATATTCATATTTAAAACGTAATAAAAAGTCATAGTTTACTCTTGCGATCAATCTTCCTTTTTACATGTCAGAAGCTACCAAAAAGATTGAAACGTTTGAATTATACTAATGACGCAATAATAAGTTATAGTTTTTAGATATTGATACTTGTAATTCAATTTAGGATTAAATCATAGTACTACAACTTTAAAGTTTCGATATGAATATTCCGTAGGGATTAATTTACAAAAGATGTTGATAATAATGCACTTCATGCAGCTCTGTTTTAATAACAATTTTAATATAAATAAGAACAAAATGACGCCGAGCAAGAAATATACATCTATCCGTTCCAGAAGGAAATAGATACAAAAACATAGCGATAGCTCCATCTTGGAATGTCATGCTCATCCCTTTGGAAAACTGGGAAGAAATACAGCTCATAGGAACATTCTCCATCGTCCCTTCGGTCTCCTGCATAGGAGAAGGACTTTCCTTCCTCTTTTGATCGACACTGACTGGAAAGCATACATATGTAAAACTACTCACCTTGGGTGTGGGTCAATTCATCCCTCAAGAATGCGAGCGTAGCTAAAGGAAGCCGAGTTTCCTGGCTGAGCATTCCTTGGACGGAAAAGTCCAACTCACGGCAACGGAACAGGGACGAGTTTTAATAAAGCAAGCATTTCCAACTCTTCCGCCAAATGGACACTTTAAGAATGAACGATTGTTGTACTCCTGTCGCATGGCTGTGCGCCGATGTTCTTTTCGTGTTTTGAACGGCGTGCAGGAATTTTTACGATATTCAATATCCGGAAAATGTCGTAGCATTATTTATTGATCACCCGAAAGCGTGGGGAGTGACGCAGCTTACGGTTGAACCGTATCTTGAAAAGGGAAATTTACTGAAAACCGCAGGGGCTGGACTGAACGCCTGTCGTGAACCATCAACTTGCGAGAACTTTGCCGTTGCCGCTGTTTGGAATCCTTAAACGACGACGCTTGCCTGTCCGAGCGCTCTCTGTTTTCGTTGCAATTTATTTAATTGCTCGAGCACATTTTTCCCCTTCCGTAGCGTGAAAACTTGCCGTATCATATGGCGCGTCCTTGAGTGTTTTGCGGCAGCGAAGTAGAGGCAAACATATCTCGTGCAAAAGATAGGCCATTTGTCAAACGTGAAGTACAGCCAAAGCCGTTTGGCATGTCGGTATCAGGGACCTTACGGCACCGGCCAGCGGTAGCAGTGAACGGTTGAAGACGTTTATCGTTACATTGGAAAATTTCTTTAAAAACTTCACCTTCCTTCACGCCCATCAACTTACGGCCAGTAGCTGGAGGAGATGGGCCCGTCATGGGTGGCCGTGCCGCGTGCAGTACGAGTTTCATTTGATAAAGTACACATAAATCAGGGCGCCGAATTTTACGTGATTGAACGTAGCGATGCGTACGTCGTTCGAGCTGCTCGAGGCTGCCAGTTGGTGCTGTCCGAGGCGGGTCGTGGGCAACACGCGGAGTGGGCATGCGGATCTCATTAATCATGACGGTGCAAATCCTGCGAAGGCTCTTCGGGACAGCTGACCGTAGCGTGCTTGTTGGGGCAGGATTCTTGGAAACGAATTTGTGGCCGTGCCGCGCCGCGTGCAGTACGAGTTTCATTTGATAAAGTACACATAAATCAGGGCGCCGAATTTTACGTGATTGAACGTAGCGATGCGTACGTCGTTCGAGCTGCTCGAGGCTGCCAGTTGGTGCTGTCCGAGGCGGGTCGTGGGCAACACGCGGAGTGGGCATGCGGATCTCATTAATCATGACGGTGCAAATCCTGCGAAGGCTCTTCGGGACAGCTGACCGTAGCGTGCTTGTTGGGGCAGGATTCTTGGAAACGAATTTTACGTTGTATTTTATGGTATTAGAGTTGTTGAGTCTATTTTCATTTCTTGCCGAGTGCTGCTGTCTATTCATTGAAGATGAAAATTATCACTATCCATGATACAATCACATTGATTCTTTGGAATGAACGTTTGTTTTCTTTAGTTATATTTTAGTTGTTATGAAAATGGGTAAATGATGTTATGATCAACATCCTATCATAAAATAGAATAATATTGCCAAAGGTATATGCGAAATACAATACACAACTTCATAGTGTGGGTTAAAGTATGCATCCTGTATCCTATCCAGAATATATTGGCATCCCCATATTTTGTAAAACGTTGAATACTTACTTGTAGATCCTATTTTTTGTTATTAAATACTATCCTACGCATTATTATCAAATTTCAATCAAAGGCATCTACCTAGAATATCATTCGATCATATCTGTCACTTCTTGTAGCACGTATCGAACCATGTTGCTGCTCTACTCAATCTAAATCGAGCATATATCGTTGGACGAACATAATTGAATGGTTATGTGTCACGAAACATTGATTGCTGGAAAAAAAATCAAGTGCAGAAAGTAACGCGAGGTAGAAAAACAACCAATGCAGACATTCTTGATATTTGATGTGTTCCACATCAGAAAAAAACAACAGCAGCTTATAGCGAGAGGCAATGTCAGGCGTCAAATTTGATGCGCTTCATTACGCAACGCTCACGACGAGATGTGGTGCATGTGCGCCTTACACGTACCCAAATTCATATCTGTCACTTCTTGTAGCACGTATCGAGCCATGTTGCTGCTCTACTCAATCTAAATCGAGCATATATCGTTGGACGAACATAATTGAATGGCTATGTGTCACGAAACATTGATTGCTGGAAAAAAATCAAGTGCAGAAAGTAACGCGTGGTAGAAAAACAACCAATGCAGACAGTCTTGATATTTGATGTGTTCCACATCAGAAAAAAAACAACAGCTTATAGCGAGAGGCTATGTCAGGCGTCAAATTTGATGCGCTTCATTACGCAACGCTCACGACGAGATGTGGTGCATGTGCGCCTTACACGTACCCAACGTTCTCTTGGGGTTTGACAACGCAGAAGACGACCGGGAGTCTCTCCGCACGTAGCTCGTTGGTGGCGTGCGAGCATGCGAGCAAAATGCGTGTACCGTGCCGTGGAAGGCAGATTGGGTTCATTTGCCGAAGGCAGACAGGGCTTTGAAGCGGGAGCTGTTTACTACTTCGGGAATGTACGCCTCCATCTCCTGCTCTTTTTCAAAGTACGAATGCGACGGAATGTCCTTTTTCCCGAGCAGCCGAAAATGTGTGTATGTGTTTTTTTTTGTACAGGAAAATGTCACTCACTGGCCGAAGAATTTCTAGCGACTCCACGAGTTGCCCTCGTCATTCGACTGACGGTTCGAGGCGCTTCAACCTAAACCAAAAAAGCGTAGCACGGGAGTCAATGACGTCTCGTCACTGCGGTAACGATCTCGCAGGCGACATCGTGTACGTACGAATGCGACGGAATGTCCTTTTTCCCGAGCAGTCGAAAATGTGTGTATGTGTTTTTTTTTTGTACAGGAAAATGTCACTCACTGGCCGAAGAATTTCTAGCGACTCCACGAGTTGCCCTCGTCATTCGACTGACGGTTCGAGGCGCTTCAACCTAAACCAAAAAAGCGTAGCACGGGAGTCAATGACGTCTCGTCACTGCGGTAACGATCTCGCAGGCGACATCGTGTAATGGGGCCCCGTTGGTGACGATGGTGAGAAAATTAGCATGTGCCGTAAAAATTTAATGTTCCCCTCCCCAACCGATCTGTTGGCCGGAGCAAGTAAGCATGACTCGAACGTTTCGCTGTTGCCATAATGAGCGATCGGAAACCGTCAATTAGAATGAATTACAAAGTGTGCCATTCTTCGCAGGTGGTGGAATGATATTTCAATTAACATCCGCGCTGGAAAGCGGAACCGACAACGATTGATTCGTAGAAAGCATTGACTGTTGTGGGAGAGCGTGCTTCCGTGCCAAGCGTGCCCGGTGCCCGTGCACCATGGTTAGTTGAAGCCGTTCGGTTAACCGTTGTGGATGACGGCAGAGCGTGGCGTGCTGACAGTTTCGCGTGTAGTTATGCTTTCTTCACGTGTCAGCATTATTCAGCCCGGCACTCAAGCGGGATAATGTTTCGCCCTTCTTCTGCTTCTTCTGCATGCAACGGTGCTCCAGGATGAAACGCAAGGATTGTCCGCATTACCCGCAGCGCCTACGGGTGGGTGAGGATCCGACGAGCGCAAACCAACAGACATAACCTACAATCTAGTCGACGTGGATAGCGTGTCACGTTGTGGCTTCCCGCCCCGCGTTTGGTGGGGAAGAGTCCATGAGCTTGCATTACGGAACAGTGCGCTTCCAGGTTTAAAGGAGCCACAGGGAGCCGCGCACTAGCATGCACCGTTTTCAACTGAAAAGATGTGGTGAGCAAAAGGTGCTCCAAAGCAGGGCGAGCCACGTAGTTTCGTCGACGTGCTTGATGCATTAAATGGATGAAGCCTCGCTGCACCGGCAGCCATCGAAGGGACAAAACCTTGTGCGCGCAACAATATGGAAAAGAACAGGAAAAAACTGAGAGCATAAAGAATAACCGGATAAGGCAACACGTTGTTGCTTCCCGTTTCGTGGTGACGAGACGCTGTTAAAGGAACGGTAGAATGTAGATCCTGACAGCCCCCTCCCCCGAAGGCTCAACCCTCGCTCTCCAAGCTTTACAGTCTCGACAACCTGTGGCTTGCGCCAGCTATCTAAATCACCCTCTACCCCCAGCGGGAGGCAGAACAGGGTACAACTTTCGTCCGTCCATCGCCACGGGGTAGGTTCGAGCGGCTGTCACGCGTCCCAGCGGTCCGGGAACTTCTTGCCGGTCAGTTCCGCGTATCGCTTGCATGTTAATTGCCGCGGCTTCGAGCCGGACGGACCGGCGCCGCCCGGCTGGTGGGGGCTGGGAAAACTTTAAACCATAATTCAAATAGAACGGAAAACGGCTTACTAGCCATCGGGTGGGGGCGAGCGTTGCGCTTAACTTTCGCCAAACCGGTAGGATTCCCGGAGAGTCCGCCCCGAGCCCCGAGGAAGTTGGAATCGTGTTGAGGGCTTTGGACGAAAGTTTGTCCAGCTTTAGCCGCCATGCGAAAGGGGTTGTTCACTTCGGTCGGTTGGTGCTCGAGTTGCAGCTTCTTTAAACTTTCGCGAAAGGATTTTAACTTAAAGTTATAGTGTGTTGCTCGCTCCGCTGCGTTCAAATAAGCGAAAGTTGGCGCGGAGGAGAGTGTGAATAATTTAAAAGTATGAATTTATGAGGATAGTTGCCGAATGGGTTTGTTCGAGCTAAACCTGACGGTTGATGTGTTATTGTGTAAGATGTTTTCGGTCAAAAGTAACTTTGGAGAGAATTTATGAACGACTCGGGATTTACGTGGAAGAAGGTGTATGGAAGCGTGTGCTGAATTACAAATGAATTCAATGCCAAATGCTTTCGGTCAGAGATGTCAGAAATCCATCCTACGATAGCAAGACATGTTTCAGTCATAATAGATGCAGAAATAAATAGTTTATCAGTATTAGATACATATAAAATAAATTCTAGATTCATATAAAATATAACCTTCGGACTCAATCAAAGACTACTTGATGAAACGACATTGACAGTTCATCTTTGAATTGAGCTGTCAAATGTATGTCTATGCTTGCAATTTCTTGAGTTCTTCCCTGATTTACCGTAGTTTTGCATACCGGAGTAATGATCCACTTTGAATCCGAGTTCTTGATCTGTTATATGAAGGGTCATGCGCTAAGGGGAAATAATTATGTTACATTCCTGTAACCGCTTCAGTAGTAACCGGCCTCTCCACAGCCTTCTAGTGGTAGTTAGTGAATCTTTCTTTGAACTTTGCCACTACCGAACTACTTGTGAGCTTCATGAGCTCCATCCTCTATCGGATGTACAGTGCCTGCTCAAGTGCTATTATTCTGGTTTAACTCCATTCATTTTTTTTCACCGCAACTTTAAGCTTCAAGCTCCCAGCGCTTGGTAGAAAGAAACGACGCCAGAAGCACGACATCCCGCGCGACGTTCTTGTGCTTGGGTTTAAGTTCTTTCCACACATCTCGCGCTGCCTCTTTTGAATCTCGCGCAGAAGCTAACGTCAGTGAACGGGGAAACATAAAGAACTTTGCCGACAGTTGTAATGGCTGTGGGCATTGGGTTCGGGCTTGGTGGAGCTTCGGCGAAGAATTAAACTTGGTGCTAGAGGCTGCCTGCCCGGTCGCTTTGCCTGTTGGCTTGCTCGCGTTTCGTGCCGGCGCTGGGAACCGTTGGGAGCATGACATATTTAATTCGGAATCATAATTTAATGTCCAAAGTTGTGGCTCGGTTAAATTACGAGACTTTCCACTTTTCATCAACGAGTGCCTCAATCTGGTGTGTTGATGTGATACGTTTTTTTGTTTCTCCAACCGCCTTACTGCCATCCTTCCTCGCCGTTTGAACATATTCTTACAACCCATTACGATTGTTGCTTTGCTTAGCAGTGACTGAAACTTTGCCCATTACGGCGTCACGGCGATAGGTTACTCTCGTTTGATTCCATTCGCTGCGACGGTCCATTGCACCGCGAGACGTACCGGAGCAGTGTGTGAATGTTTCACATTGCATTAAGAGCCACTAAAGTGAACGTGTTTGAAATTTAATACGAATCCGTGTGCTGTTGAAAAGAAGAATGAAAACCGCCGAAACGGGTGTACGGTATCAAAGTAAAAGCGCAGATAAACTTATCCGCCATTACCCGCGCGGCAGAAGAATGGCCATGCAGGCCATTTTGGAAATCCACTTCAAACGACGCTATCTTGCTTTTAAATCAAATTACACTTCGCATGTGCCATCGCCATCATTAATGTTAAATATCCCTCTTGCCTTCTTCTCGTTTCGATTTCATTTCAGATAAACCCCGTGATGCTGGTTTACACAGCGGCACAGATCGTCAAGCTTGATCGGACACTGGCTCACGCAGTCGCAAAAAGTGCAGTTTTACGATGCAGCAGATCAGCCGCCCTTCCCGTCACGTTGCACGCTGCGACGATGACTGAAGTTGGAGATCGGTGTGATTAATTTAAATATAATACACCGCTCGCCCGGATCGGCGAGGAGAGTTTAATCCTCGCCAGCGCGAACGCCAGCGAACGATGAGAAGTGTTAAATCAGATTAAAATTTCGCAATTATTACAATGACGCCCTGTCCCGCACGACCGTCCTCAGACGAGAGAAAAAAAAACGTGCTAAAAGTAATTACACGCGCATTATTTCTGCTGCATTCTGCTTGCAACTACTGGTTGGTGGGAAAATGGGAGCTGAAAGTGGTAGCGTTCCGTGCGATTAATCGCGGGAGAAGAATGGCCATGCAGGCCATTTTGGAAATCCACTTCAAACGACGCTATCTTGCTTTTAAATCAAATTACACTTCGCATGTGCCATCGCCATCATTAATGTTAAATATCCCTCTTGCCTTCTTCTCGTTTCGATTTCATTTCAGATAAACCCCGTGATGCTGGTTTACACAGCGGCACAGATCGTCAAGCTTGATCGGACACTGGCTCACGCAGTCGCAAAAAGTGCAGTTTTACGATGCAGCAGATCAGCCGCCCTTCCCGTCACGTTGCACGCTGCGACGATGACTGAAGTTGGAGATCGGTGTGATTAATTTAAATATAATACACCGCTCGCCCGGATCGGCGAGGAGAGTTTAATCCTCGCCAGCGCGAACGCCAGCGAACGATGAGAAGTGTTAAATCAGATTAAAATTTCGCAATTATTACAATGACGCCCTGTCCCGCACGACCGTCCTCAGACGAGAGAAAAAAAAACGTGCTAAAAGTAATTACACGCGCATTATTTCTGCTGCATTCTGCTTGCAACTACTGGTTGGTGGGAAAATGGGAGCTGAAAGTGGTAGCGTTCCGTGCGATTAATCGCGGGAGAAGAATGGCCATGCAGGCCATTTTGGAAATCCACTTCAAACGACGCTATCTTGCTTTTAAATCAAATTACACTTCGCATGTGCCATCGCCATCATTAATGTTAAATATCCCTCTTGCCTTCTTCTCGTTTCGATTTCATTTCAGATAAACCCCGTGATGCTGGTTTACACAGCGGCACAGATCGTCAAGCTTGATCGGACACTGGCTCACGCAGTCGCAAAAAGTGCAGTTTTACGATGCAGCAGATCAGCCGCCCTTCCCGTCACGTTGCACGCTGCGACGATGACTGAAGTTGGAGATCGGTGTGATTAATTTAAATATAATACACCGCTCGCCCGGATCGGCGAGGAGAGTTTAATCCTCGCCAGCGCGAACGCCAGCGAACGATGAGAAGTGTTAAATCAGATTAAAATTTCGCAATTATTACAATGACGCCCTGTCCCGCACGACCGTCCTCAGACGAGAGAAAAAAAAACGTGCTAAAAGTAATTACACGCGCATTATTTCTGCTGCATTCTGCTTGCAACTACTGGTTGGTGGGAAAATGGGAGCTGAAAGTGGTAGCGTTCCGTGCGATTAATCGCGGGAGAAGAATGGCCATGCAGGCCATTTTGGAAATCCACTTCAAACGACGCTATCTTGCTTTTAAATCAAATTACACTTCGCATGTGCCATCGCCATCATTAATGTTAAATATCCCTCTTGCCTTCTTCTCGTTTCGATTTCATTTCAGATAAACCCCGTGATGCTGGTTTACACAGCGGCACAGATCGTCAAGCTTGATCGGACACTGGCTCACGCAGTCGCAAAAAGTGCAGTTTTACGATGCAGCAGATCAGCCGCCCTTCCCGTCACGTTGCACGCTGCGACGATGACTGAAGTTGGAGATCGGTGTGATTAATTTAAATATAATACACCGCTCGCCCGGATCGGCGAGGAGAGTTTAATCCTCGCCAGCGCGAACGCCAGCGAACGATGAGAAGTGTTAAATCAGATTAAAATTTCGCAATTATTACAATGACGCCCTGTCCCGCACGACCGTCCTCAGACGAGAGAAAAAAAAACGTGCTAAAAGTAATTACACGCGCATTATTTCTGCTGCATTCTGCTTGCAACTACTGGTTGGTGGGAAAATGGGAGCTGAAAGTGGTAGCGTTCCGTGCGATTAATCGCGGGAGAAGAATGGCCATGCAGGCCATTTTGGAAATCCACTTCAAACGACGCTATCTTGCTTTTAAATCAAATTACACTTCGCATGTGCCATCGCCATCATTAATGTTAAATATCCCTCTTGCCTTCTTCTCGTTTCGATTTCATTTCAGATAAACCCCGTGATGCTGGTTTACACAGCGGCACAGATCGTCAAGCTTGATCGGACACTGGCTCACGCAGTCGCAAAAAGTGCAGTTTTACGATGCAGCAGATCAGCCGCCCTTCCCGTCACGTTGCACGCTGCGACGATGACTGAAGTTGGAGATCGGTGTGATTAATTTAAATATAATACACCGCTCGCCCGGATCGGCGAGGAGAGTTTAATCCTCGCCAGCGCGAACGCCAGCGAACGATGAGAAGTGTTAAATCAGATTAAAATTTCGCAATTATTACAATGACGCCCTGTCCCGCACGACCGTCCTCAGACGAGAGAAAAAAAAACGTGCTAAAAGTAATTACACGCGCATTATTTCTGCTGCATTCTGCTTGCAACTACTGGTTGGTGGGAAAATGGGAGCTGAAAGTGGTAGCGTTCCGTGCGATTAATCGCGGGAGAAGAATGGCCATGCAGGCCATTTTGGAAATCCACTTCAAACGACGCTATCTTGCTTTTAAATCAAATTACACTTCGCATGTGCCATCGCCATCATTAATGTTAAATATCCCTCTTGCCTTCTTCTCGTTTCGATTTCATTTCAGATAAACCCCGTGATGCTGGTTTACACAGCGGCACAGATCGTCAAGCTTGATCGGACACTGGCTCACGCAGTCGCAAAAAGTGCAGTTTTACGATGCAGCAGATCAGCCGCCCTTCCCGTCACGTTGCACGCTGCGACGATGACTGAAGTTGGAGATCGGTGTGATTAATTTAAATATAATACACCGCTCGCCCGGATCGGCGAGGAGAGTTTAATCCTCGCCAGCGCGAACGCCAGCGAACGATGAGAAGTGTTAAATCAGATTAAAATTTCGCAATTATTACAATGACGCCCTGTCCCGCACGACCGTCCTCAGACGAGAGAAAAAAAAACGTGCTAAAAGTAATTACACGCGCATTATTTCTGCTGCATTCTGCTTGCAACTACTGGTTGGTGGGAAAATGGGAGCTGAAAGTGGTAGCGTTCCGTGCGATTAATCGCGGGAGAAGAATGGCCATGCAGGCCATTTTGGAAATCCACTTCAAACGACGCTATCTTGCTTTTAAATCAAATTACACTTCGCATGTGCCATCGCCATCATTAATGTTAAATATCCCTCTTGCCTTCTTCTCGTTTCGATTTCATTTCAGATAAACCCCGTGATGCTGGTTTACACAGCGGCACAGATCGTCAAGCTTGATCGGACACTGGCTCACGCAGTCGCAAAAAGTGCAGTTTTACGATGCAGCAGATCAGCCGCCCTTCCCGTCACGTTGCACGCTGCGACGATGACTGAAGTTGGAGATCGGTGTGATTAATTTAAATATAATACACCGCTCGCCCGGATCGGCGAGGAGAGTTTAATCCTCGCCAGCGCGAACGCCAGCGAACGATGAGAAGTGTTAAATCAGATTAAAATTTCGCAATTATTACAATGACGCCCTGTCCCGCACGACCGTCCTCAGACGAGAGAAAAAAAAACGTGCTAAAAGTAATTACACGCGCATTATTTCTGCTGCATTCTGCTTGCAACTACTGGTTGGTGGGAAAATGGGAGCTGAAAGTGGTAGCGTTCCGTGCGATTAATCGCGGGAGAAGAATGGCCATGCAGGCCATTTTGGAAATCCACTTCAAACGACGCTATCTTGCTTTTAAATCAAATTACACTTCGCATGTGCCATCGCCATCATTAATGTTAAATATCCCTCTTGCCTTCTTCTCGTTTCGATTTCATTTCAGATAAACCCCGTGATGCTGGTTTACACAGCGGCACAGATCGTCAAGCTTGATCGGACACTGGCTCACGCAGTCGCAAAAAGTGCAGTTTTACGATGCAGCAGATCAGCCGCCCTTCCCGTCACGTTGCACGCTGCGACGATGACTGAAGTTGGAGATCGGTGTGATTAATTTAAATATAATACACCGCTCGCCCGGATCGGCGAGGAGAGTTTAATCCTCGCCAGCGCGAACGCCAGCGAACGATGAGAAGTGTTAAATCAGATTAAAATTTCGCAATTATTACAATGACGCCCTGTCCCGCACGACCGTCCTCAGACGAGAGAAAAAAAAACGTGCTAAAAGTAATTACACGCGCATTATTTCTGCTGCATTCTGCTTGCAACTACTGGTTGGTGGGAAAATGGGAGCTGAAAGTGGTAGCGTTCCGTGCGATTAATCGCGGGAGAAGAATGGCCATGCAGGCCATTTTGGAAATCCACTTCAAACGACGCTATCTTGCTTTTAAATCAAATTACACTTCGCATGTGCCATCGCCATCATTAATGTTAAATATCCCTCTTGCCTTCTTCTCGTTTCGATTTCATTTCAGATAAACCCCGTGATGCTGGTTTACACAGCGGCACAGATCGTCAAGCTTGATCGGACACTGGCTCACGCAGTCGCAAAAAGTGCAGTTTTACGATGCAGCAGATCAGCCGCCCTTCCCGTCACGTTGCACGCTGCGACGATGACTGAAGTTGGAGATCGGTGTGATTAATTTAAATATAATACACCGCTCGCCCGGATCGGCGAGGAGAGTTTAATCCTCGCCAGCGCGAACGCCAGCGAACGATGAGAAGTGTTAAATCAGATTAAAATTTCGCAATTATTACAATGACGCCCTGTCCCGCACGACCGTCCTCAGACGAGAGAAAAAAAAACGTGCTAAAAGTAATTACACGCGCATTATTTCTGCTGCATTCTGCTTGCAACTACTGGTTGGTGGGAAAATGGGAGCTGAAAGTGGTAGCGTTCCGTGCGATTAATCGCGGGAGAAGAATGGCCATGCAGGCCATTTTGGAAATCCACTTCAAACGACGCTATCTTGCTTTTAAATCAAATTACACTTCGCATGTGCCATCGCCATCATTAATGTTAAATATCCCTCTTGCCTTCTTCTCGTTTCGATTTCATTTCAGATAAACCCCGTGATGCTGGTTTACACAGCGGCACAGATCGTCAAGCTTGATCGGACACTGGCTCACGCAGTCGCAAAAAGTGCAGTTTTACGATGCAGCAGATCAGCCGCCCTTCCCGTCACGTTGCACGCTGCGACGATGACTGAAGTTGGAGATCGGTGTGATTAATTTAAATATAATACACCGCTCGCCCGGATCGGCGAGGAGAGTTTAATCCTCGCCAGCGCGAACGCCAGCGAACGATGAGAAGTGTTAAATCAGATTAAAATTTCGCAATTATTACAATGACGCCCTGTCCCGCACGACCGTCCTCAGACGAGAGAAAAAAAAACGTGCTAAAAGTAATTACACGCGCATTATTTCTGCTGCATTCTGCTTGCAACTACTGGTTGGTGGGAAAATGGGAGCTGAAAGTGGTAGCGTTCCGTGCGATTAATCGCGGGAGAAGAATGGCCATGCAGGCCATTTTGGAAATCCACTTCAAACGACGCTATCTTGCTTTTAAATCAAATTACACTTCGCATGTGCCATCGCCATCATTAATGTTAAATATCCCTCTTGCCTTCTTCTCGTTTCGATTTCATTTCAGATAAACCCCGTGATGCTGGTTTACACAGCGGCACAGATCGTCAAGCTTGATCGGACACTGGCTCACGCAGTCGCAAAAAGTGCAGTTTTACGATGCAGCAGATCAGCCGCCCTTCCCGTCACGTTGCACGCTGCGACGATGACTGAAGTTGGAGATCGGTGTGATTAATTTAAATATAATACACCGCTCGCCCGGATCGGCGAGGAGAGTTTAATCCTCGCCAGCGCGAACGCCAGCGAACGATGAGAAGTGTTAAATCAGATTAAAATTTCGCAATTATTACAATGACGCCCTGTCCCGCACGACCGTCCTCAGACGAGAGAAAAAAAAACGTGCTAAAAGTAATTACACGCGCATTATTTCTGCTGCATTCTGCTTGCAACTACTGGTTGGTGGGAAAATGGGAGCTGAAAGTGGTAGCGTTCCGTGCGATTAATCGCGGGAGAAGAATGGCCATGCAGGCCATTTTGGAAATCCACTTCAAACGACGCTATCTTGCTTTTAAATCAAATTACACTTCGCATGTGCCATCGCCATCATTAATGTTAAATATCCCTCTTGCCTTCTTCTCGTTTCGATTTCATTTCAGATAAACCCCGTGATGCTGGTTTACACAGCGGCACAGATCGTCAAGCTTGATCGGACACTGGCTCACGCAGTCGCAAAAAGTGCAGTTTTACGATGCAGCAGATCAGCCGCCCTTCCCGTCACGTTGCACGCTGCGACGATGACTGAAGTTGGAGATCGGTGTGATTAATTTAAATATAATACACCGCTCGCCCGGATCGGCGAGGAGAGTTTAATCCTCGCCAGCGCGAACGCCAGCGAACGATGAGAAGTGTTAAATCAGATTAAAATTTCGCAATTATTACAATGACGCCCTGTCCCGCACGACCGTCCTCAGACGAGAGAAAAAAAAACGTGCTAAAAGTAATTACACGCGCATTATTTCTGCTGCATTCTGCTTGCAACTACTGGTTGGTGGGAAAATGGGAGCTGAAAGTGGTAGCGTTCCGTGCGATTAATCGCGGGAGAAGAATGGCCATGCAGGCCATTTTGGAAATCCACTTCAAACGACGCTATCTTGCTTTTAAATCAAATTACACTTCGCATGTGCCATCGCCATCATTAATGTTAAATATCCCTCTTGCCTTCTTCTCGTTTCGATTTCATTTCAGATAAACCCCGTGATGCTGGTTTACACAGCGGCACAGATCGTCAAGCTTGATCGGACACTGGCTCACGCAGTCGCAAAAAGTGCAGTTTTACGATGCAGCAGATCAGCCGCCCTTCCCGTCACGTTGCACGCTGCGACGATGACTGAAGTTGGAGATCGGTGTGATTAATTTAAATATAATACACCGCTCGCCCGGATCGGCGAGGAGAGTTTAATCCTCGCCAGCGCGAACGCCAGCGAACGATGAGAAGTGTTAAATCAGATTAAAATTTCGCAATTATTACAATGACGCCCTGTCCCGCACGACCGTCCTCAGACGAGAGAAAAAAAAACGTGCTAAAAGTAATTACACGCGCATTATTTCTGCTGCATTCTGCTTGCAACTACTGGTTGGTGGGAAAATGGGAGCTGAAAGTGGTAGCGTTCCGTGCGATTAATCGCGGGAGAAGAATGGCCATGCAGGCCATTTTGGAAATCCACTTCAAACGACGCTATCTTGCTTTTAAATCAAATTACACTTCGCATGTGCCATCGCCATCATTAATGTTAAATATCCCTCTTGCCTTCTTCTCGTTTCGATTTCATTTCAGATAAACCCCGTGATGCTGGTTTACACAGCGGCACAGATCGTCAAGCTTGATCGGACACTGGCTCACGCAGTCGCAAAAAGTGCAGTTTTACGATGCAGCAGATCAGCCGCCCTTCCCGTCACGTTGCACGCTGCGACGATGACTGAAGTTGGAGATCGGTGTGATTAATTTAAATATAATACACCGCTCGCCCGGATCGGCGAGGAGAGTTTAATCCTCGCCAGCGCGAACGCCAGCGAACGATGAGAAGTGTTAAATCAGATTAAAATTTCGCAATTATTACAATGACGCCCTGTCCCGCACGACCGTCCTCAGACGAGAGAAAAAAAAACGTGCTAAAAGTAATTACACGCGCATTATTTCTGCTGCATTCTGCTTGCAACTACTGGTTGGTGGGAAAATGGGAGCTGAAAGTGGTAGCGTTCCGTGCGATTAATCGCGGGAGAAGAATGGCCATGCAGGCCATTTTGGAAATCCACTTCAAACGACGCTATCTTGCTTTTAAATCAAATTACACTTCGCATGTGCCATCGCCATCATTAATGTTAAATATCCCTCTTGCCTTCTTCTCGTTTCGATTTCATTTCAGATAAACCCCGTGATGCTGGTTTACACAGCGGCACAGATCGTCAAGCTTGATCGGACACTGGCTCACGCAGTCGCAAAAAGTGCAGTTTTACGATGCAGCAGATCAGCCGCCCTTCCCGTCACGTTGCACGCTGCGACGATGACTGAAGTTGGAGATCGGTGTGATTAATTTAAATATAATACACCGCTCGCCCGGATCGGCGAGGAGAGTTTAATCCTCGCCAGCGCGAACGCCAGCGAACGATGAGAAGTGTTAAATCAGATTAAAATTTCGCAATTATTACAATGACGCCCTGTCCCGCACGACCGTCCTCAGACGAGAGAAAAAAAAACGTGCTAAAAGTAATTACACGCGCATTATTTCTGCTGCATTCTGCTTGCAACTACTGGTTGGTGGGAAAATGGGAGCTGAAAGTGGTAGCGTTCCGTGCGATTAATCGCGGGAGAAGAATGGCCATGCAGGCCATTTTGGAAATCCACTTCAAACGACGCTATCTTGCTTTTAAATCAAATTACACTTCGCATGTGCCATCGCCATCATTAATGTTAAATATCCCTCTTGCCTTCTTCTCGTTTCGATTTCATTTCAGATAAACCCCGTGATGCTGGTTTACACAGCGGCACAGATCGTCAAGCTTGATCGGACACTGGCTCACGCAGTCGCAAAAAGTGCAGTTTTACGATGCAGCAGATCAGCCGCCCTTCCCGTCACGTTGCACGCTGCGACGATGACTGAAGTTGGAGATCGGTGTGATTAATTTAAATATAATACACCGCTCGCCCGGATCGGCGAGGAGAGTTTAATCCTCGCCAGCGCGAACGCCAGCGAACGATGAGAAGTGTTAAATCAGATTAAAATTTCGCAATTATTACAATGACGCCCTGTCAGATTAAAATTTTTCGCAATTATTACAATGACGCCCTGTCCCGCACGACCGTCCTCAGACGAGAGAAAAAAAAACGTGCTAAAAGTAATTACACGCGCATTATTTCTGCTGCATTCTGCTTGCAACTACTGGTTGGTGGGAAAATGGGAGCTGAAAGTGGTAGCGTTCCGTGCGATTAATCGCGGGAAAATGGTAGTAAATCTCCGGTTCATCGACGTGGGTTGGGAAAAGTGCGCCATAATTAGCAGTTAATTATGGTGTCCTTTTTTGCGCCTTGACGCCTGCTGTGGGTTTTGTGGGATTCGAGTGGGGATGTTCGTGCGGCTCTGTCTGTGCTGTGCCAATTTTTGATCAAATGTCTTTTGCGTTCCAGCAGATCGAAAAAAACGTGTTTGTGCGAGTGAAGTGCGTATTGTCTGCGGATTAGGAAGCTGAATGTAAAACTAATGCCTCGGTGCGCTATGATCGTCGTGGTGTGCTGCAAGGACGAGAGTGGTTCGTGGTGGCAAACGCAAACAATTAGCGCACCTGTTGCACCGGTGTGAGAGTGAGTGTGAGTGCCTGTGTGTATTGGATATCCTCATTTTCCACGGACACACGGGGTCCGCTTAGTGGAACATCCGCGCGTCACACCGTTAATGCGCCGTGCACGTGTGTGCAGTTAGCCATTTGCAAGCGGAAGCGCTCGGTTTGGACACGTCTGTGAGCGTCCGTCAGATGGGTTGCACGGGTGAGAATTGATTTTTGTGCACGTGCGACGCGTCGGTGCGATGGGGACAGAGGCGTGCAAGCCACGGTGGCAGTGAACAGGGAGCACCGTCAAGAACGGGCCAAGAACTGAGGGGAAAGCCATCGCTTCCGACGGTCATCCATCACGGTGAGCAAACGAGCCGCCTCTGGTGGGTTAATGTAGCGTCGGTACTGTTGCGGGCTGAGCGTTGCGTTGCGTCAGCGGCAACTGCAACTCCATTCGGCCACCTTACGTCAGAACCACGTCGGTGCGATATTGTCTTGTTCCCGCAGATCTGAGTGAGGGCGCGAGGTGCTTCAACGGTCTGACAGGACCCCACGGTTCCATCGGTGGACATGGTTGCTGCGACGTGGCCGAATGAAATTACGGCTCTGAACTCAGCGTCCCGACTCCCCACTCGCCAGCAGTCCGTGGAGACATCGCAGTGAGTCGTAACTATTGGCGTATCTCTGGACACCAGCTGCGGAGTTGCTGCACCGTCCCTCGAACGTCCGCGTGCCACTACTTCCACAACCCCGCGCGAGTGCACCTCTCCTCCGTCGCCGGCCTGACCATGGTAGCGAGCGTCGAAAATGACACATCCCTTGGTGGCTGGGACAGCGGCTGGAACTCGCCCGACTACTTCCGGTGGTTCGGCGAGGGCCTGGTCAACGACACCGTGCTGGATGTGCGGGTCGCACCGACCACGGTCGGGCCCGCCGCTTCCTCGGTCGCCACCCTGCTCAACAACACCACCGCCAGCGCCGCCAGCAACGACACCGACCAGTACTACGCCGACGAGCCGGCCCCGTACAACGATTCGCTCGAGTCGCCCGACATCGGCGGCTCGCGGGGCAGCATTTTCGAGCTGCTGGCCGAGGACATCGGGGCCATCTTTTACAACGCCAACGGAACGTACGGGAACGACACGGCCGGGCTGGCCGCCAACTGTTCCCTCACCAACACGACCTGCATCGGACCAACGGAAGGTAAGGCTGGCACTGTTTTGCAGCAGTTTTTGTTTGACTTTGCGCCCCGCCGGCGCCCGGTGGGTGCGTTCGTTTTGTGCAAAGCGATCGCTGTAAATCCTGATTAACTAGTTGCAACTGGCACGCGGAGTTGGGCACTCGGGCGAAAACGGCCAAACTGTGCCGTCAAAGTTCGAAGCACGTCGGGTTTTTCGCGAGGGACGTCGCCGTTTCGACGCGGACCAGACTTTGTCATTGCGAGTTTTTGGCGGGGCAAACTTTAGCCTCGTTCGGTAGTGGTGCTTGTCTTCGCCGGGAAGCTTTAGTGATGGCTGGCTTCTGAGCACGTAGCGAAGGTTTGACGTGTTTGGGCTGGCATCCTTTAAAGAGTGCGTCAGCGGCGCTTGCGTTGTTTTCGGGACTGAAATCAACCGGACTCTGTGTTATCTCTTTAAAACGTGTATATAGGATCCACCAATTCGAGGAAAATGTGGTAAACGAACCTAGACTTAGTGAAGCTAGAAACTATAATTAGAACTTCTACTGGTTGAGGTTTTGTACCATTTTTATTTGAATTGTATTTTAAGCCATTAGACTATCTTTATAGAATATCTTTATTTCAAAGATTCAAAATTGCAAAAACTAAATCATATTGTACTAACAATGTCTACGAATGCAATCAAACGAGCTTCCAAGCCAATCATACCTTTTTTCTTCAACTATAACCTTTAGTTCTGGGAGCTAGTCCATTGTTAACCCGACCCAATGCTTGCTCACAGCACCGATTTATTACTTTGTACGAGAACGGTTGCTTTAAGTTGATTGCCCATAAGAGTGACTATCATGACTCGTTCACTGTATGATGGGTCCTTGGCACGGAAGTGAAGAAAGATCTCCGGATTGTGTTCTCGCAGAGCAGTCGCATTATTTATACTCATTTGAATTTAATGAAAAAAGGTAGCTGCTTAGGACGCTTCCTGGCCGAATGCTGTGTGGAGCGCTTTTTGTGTGCGTTTCCTTTGGAGATTAGAATATTTCCCCCCCCTCCTGCCCTCCCCCCTCCCCCCGAAGCAGGAAGCGAGTTTCTGAATGGTCTGTGGCTGTGTATGTTTTTATGCGATTCCGTCATGCTTTGGGCTTCCTTGTTTCTTGTGGAGTAATTTTGAAAAAAGGGAGCAACAACAGGGCAGACGTAGCTGGGACTGTTCGTTTTTTCCCCAGTAAGACCAACGACATAAATGCCCACGTACCCGCAACATGTTCCCCACCGTCAGCCAGATGACTCACAACGCTTGATGGTTCATCACATTTCGGGTAAAGCCCAGCTTTGCCGAAACATTATGGGCAAAAGCTTTTAGTGATTAACGTGGGGGAGAGAAAAGGTTGTCAAGAGTGAAGGCATAACAAGAAATGAAAAATCTTGACGAACATGGAGCACGTTTTGTATATGGACGATGTACTTATGATATTAATTTTTTTGAAAAAGTGAAACAAAAAATCGGTGTTCACCCCCATTGTTTAATCAGTCTCTAGACCATAACGTGAATGTTGTGTAAAAACTTAGGGGGGTCAGTCCAGCCGAGTTAATTTCCATTTCGCTTTCCATTTGGCGTGGCAAGTAACGATAACACGGCACGGTTCTGCGCCGCCATGTAATAATGGCAGCATAATGTTGAAACGTTGCCGGACAATGCGGAAGGCAAAATGGCTCCGCAGAGGGCTGTGAGAGTACAACTGCGTGGTGAGAGCACGGAAAAGGTGTACGATGTGCGGCCCCGAAAAGGGACGAGAGCTAGAGCGAGAGTGGGTCGATGTGCCTAGGGCAGCATTCAAGCGGTTAATTAAAATGAAGATGAGTTCTCCGCATGAAATAAATTAAAATTATTTCCAGCGCACAGTACCATGCGTGTTAACGATCAAACGGGCGGAGGGCTTCCTTGTTTCTTGTGGAGTAATTTTGAAAAAAGGGAGCAACAACAGGGCAGACGTAGCTGGGACTGTTCGTTTTTTCCCCAGTAAGACCAACGACATAAATGCCCACGTACCCGCAACATGTTCCCCACCGTCAGCCAGATGACTCACAACGCTTGATGGTTCATCACATTTCGGGTAAAGCCCAGCTTTGCCGAAACATTATGGGCAAAAGCTTTTAGTGATTAACGTGGGGGAGAGAAAAGGTTGTCAAGAGTGAAGGCATAACAAGAAATGAAAAATCTTGACGAACATGGAGCACGTTTTGTATATGGACGAACCTAGACTTAGTGAAGCTAGAAACTATAATTAGAACTTCTACTGGTTGAGGTTTTGTACCATTTTTATTTGAATTGTATTTTAAGCCATTAGACTATCTTTATAGAATATCTTTATTTCAAAGATTCAAAATTGCAAAAACTAAATCATATTGTACTAACAATGTCTACGAATGCAATCAAACGAGCTTCCAAGCCAATCATACCTTTTTTCTTCAACTATAACCTTTAGTTCTGGGAGCTAGTCCATTGTTAACCCGACCCAATGCTTGCTCACAGCACCGATTTATTACTTTGTACGAGAACGGTTGCTTTAAGTTGATTGCCCATAAGAGTGACTATCATGACTCGTTCACTGTATGATGGGTCCTTGGCACGGAAGTGAAGAAAGATCTCCGGATTGTGTTCTCGCAGAGCAGTCGCATTATTTATACTCATTTGAATTTAATGAAAAAAGGTAGCTGCTTAGGACGCTTCCTGGCCGAATGCTGTGTGGAGCGCTTTTTGTGTGCGTTTCCTTTGGAGATTAGAATATTTCCCCCCCCTCCTGCCCTCCCCCCCCCTCCCGAAGCAGGAAGCGAGTTTCTGAATGGTCTGTGGCTGTGTATGTTTTTATGCGATTCCGTCATGCTTTGGGCTTCCTTGTTTCTTGTGGAGTAATTTTGAAAAAAGGGAGCAACAACAGGGCAGACGTAGCTGGGACTGTTCGTTTTTTTCCCAGTAAGACCAACGACATAAATGCCCACGTACCCGCAACATGTTCCCCACCGTCAGCCAGATGACTCACAACGCTTGATGGTTCATCACATTTCGGGTAAAGCCCAGCTTTGCCGAAACATTATGGGCAAAAGCTTTTAGTGATTAACGTGGGGGAGAGAAAAGGTTGTCAAGAGTGAAGGCATAACAAGAAATGAAAAATCTTGGGCTGGCACTGTTTTGCAGCAGTTTTTGTTTGACTTTGCGCCCCGCCGGCGCCCGGTGGGTGCGTTCGTTTTGTGCAAAGCGATCGCTGTAAATCCTGATTAACTAGTTGCAACTGGCACGCGGAGTTGGGCACTCGGGCGAAAACGGCCAAACTGTGCCGTCAAAGTTCGAAGCACGTCGGGTTTTTCGCGAGGGACGTCGTCGTTTCGACGCGGACCAGACTTTGTCATTGCGAGTTTTTGGCGGGGCAAACTTTAGCCTCGTTCGGTAGTGGTGCTTGTCTTCGCCGGGAAGCTTTAGTGATGGCTGGCTTCTGAGCACGTAGCGAAGGTTTGACGTGTTTGGGCTGGCATCCTTTAAAGAGTGCGTCAGCGGCGCTTGCGTTGTTTTCGGGACTGAAATCAACCGGACTCTGTGAGGAAACCGCTATCCTAATGACAAAATAGCCGAAAAAATGTGGAGCAAAGCAATGTCACTTTGCCTATCTTCCGGAGTTTGTACGTCCCAACGGTTCCGTTCCCGTGTTTCGCTAACAGCGCTTGGTGGACAATCGGCCCAGCACAAACCACCGCCGGGGAAATTATTCCAAAAGTCCCTTTCGCTCGCAGGACTCAAGGGACGCACCCCGGACGGACAGGAAACGTTTGACGAGAGCCCAAATTGCTTTAGTGTTTCGTGGAAACGAAGAGATTCATGTTTTTCACCGCCAATGAAGCACGAACCGGAGGAGTAATGTCTCAGCTGGTATCTCTTTGCGCGCAAGTTGTTGATGGACGATGGATTTTGATGAAAATTAAGAGAGCACTGCGACGGGAGGAGCAAAAAAAAAAAAGACTAAACAAGAGAGGAAAAAAACCTTGCAAAAAAGCGTTCTCATGTTTTATTTTGCTTCGAACAACCGGCCGACGGCGCCGCGTTGATTCATCGCACACAGGGAGAGAGAAGTCGGTGCGGTCAGTTGTCTTTTTCCACCTGGGTGCCACCTCTGGATTGTTGAAATGTGCTTGGACGAAGAAATTGAATTCATTTCCCTGGAGAGCAAAAAATCAACACCTCAAGCGTTGGTGGCTGCTGTTCGGAGGCTGCTCGTTGGCTAGCAGACTTTCCGTGTCTGCACAAGAAGTAAGGTGAACAATTTCCGAGAACCATCTCCACCGTAAGGAGCGTATTTCTTGTTTGCGAAATTATAAGCTCAATTTAAATATAGTTTTTCTCCATTCTGATGCGAGACGCTAGAACGCTGCGTCATCGACGCTATGGCAACGCGTGCAGTGAACGGAGCTGTAAAGTTCGAAAAGTGGAATTCAATCAAAGCGAGCACTGAAGCGTGTCTTGCGATACAAACAGCGACCAAAACTCTATGCCTTATAATGCTCCCGAAACACACCCAAAAGATCGGGATTTTCACTCAAATGTACTAGAAAATCCTAATACAATTTCAGTTTCATCCAACTCCGGCACAACATTAAGAAAGTTTGCTCCTCTGTTTACAAAAGAGGACGCCACCAAAAAGCATCCTTAACGTAATTGAATCCCATCGGTCTCCCCGTTCGATTAACTTTTTCATCACGGTTCATCGGTCGACCCACGGCCGAGAGTGTCCTTTGACGAGCCAATATCAAAGACACATTAATTAAGCATTCAATTAGTCATTTGCGTACAAAATGCTTACACTAGTCCGGTGAACCATCACGAAACCACTTTCCCCAAAAAGCACAGCAACAACGGTAATGCATTATCGAGGAAAAGCGAAGGAAAAGCGTATACAGATTTTCAGAGCCGCTTCTTGAAAAGCAAAATGACCCT
>KZ068840.1:50541-80528 GCA_002091845.1 Anopheles cracens
GGACGTTTCTTGTGGTTTTTCGGTTCGGAGCGTGCATGCATGCAGAGGCAGTGCCGGCCCTAATCTTTATTTGATAGGGGTTGGGCCGATCGACGGTGACGACCACATGAACCGGTGGTGCGCCCAGGACGTTCCGGATTGAATTAAGGGATTACTTCCAGCCCCAGGAGTTCGTCATTGCATTAGCCGGACACGGGCAATGGCAATATTCGAATGAAAGGCCATACCGATCGAAACGGTTCCTTTCCGATCATGCAGCGCATACGTTCTATGATGGACCGTGCGGCATAGATTTGTTGTATCATATGCATCGTTCATATGCAATACTAAACCTTGGTGTAGCAAGGGTGATCATTAAAAGATCCGTTCCGATCCACCGGTTGAACAAAACATGCACAATTCATTAAGCACAAATAAAACGACACTTTCAGCCGTTCTGCTACAACCGCTGTGAGCCATCCGGAAAATTCACATAAACTAAGCGAAACTCCTCGCCACCCGTGCGTCACACCCAGCGGAAGCGAAAAGATATTTCCGGGCGGTTCGTTCGACGATTTCCGTTTGCATTAAATATGAGCAAACCCGGCCAGACTTTCCTTAATTAAATATCATCAGTTTCGGTTCGTGTGGGAGCGCACGGGCGTGGACGCCGCCCGCTGACCCATCGTCATCGACGGCACTTGAGGTGAAGACGGAAAACTTTCGCACACACGCTGCCTCCTCCCCTGCAGCCCTGAACCAAACAGACCCGACGCTCCGGGAGACGACGGACAAACCCATTTTACAAGCAACCTTTGCAGACATTCAACCCGAAACTCCGGAATCGCTCGGAGGGTACCCCGACGAAAAGTTGATAAATAAAATTGCTTATTAAACATTAATTTCATTTTGTGCAACATTTGCACCACACACACCCACCACACGGGGCAGCCCGGGCCGGGTGAAAAGTTTTGCGGCATTTTTCCGGCCGAACGCGAACCATTCGACGAGACCATTTGGCGAATTGGCAGCTGCTTTAGAGTGGCGGTTTTTGGCCCTTGTCGAGTGGCAACAGCAGCGAGATGGTGAAAAATTTCCTTCCTCGAACCGGCGCCAGACCGACACACGGGTGCGGGCGCGAGAGCGCTTGAAAGATTTAGCTCCTCCGTACAAGAAAACGAGCGGGCCTTTGTGGCCCGCAGACCGGACAAATGGCAAACGGAATGAAACCTTTTACCGAGCATCGATCGCGTCTTGCTGCGTGTGGTGGAAACGCTTCTCTGGAACTAAACTTCAAACTTCAAGAAGAACTGTTCGTAGAACAGGACGAAGGCGAAAGTTTTGAAACGGATGGTTTCGGTGTGTAAATACCATAGAAGGCACCAGTTCGGAATATCAAAAACTGAACAAATATATTCGAGATGAAAACTATTCCTTTGAACAAACCCAAAATGGGTAAGTTTAAAAGTTGGATCTGTAACTCCGGCGCACTCCAGCGAGCCGAAACAAAACGTGCATTACATAATGAATGAAGACGTCGAAATATGCAGCCATAGAACCGATGACGTAGTTCTGAATTTCTTCAAGTGGTACAATTCTTGCGCCATACGTGGAACACAAAATAACGAAAGAATCACAAACAAAGTACGTCCAAATTTGGGCAAACATAGCGCTGCGTGAGTCATTACTCCAACTAATGCGTGCAATTTGCCGACGCTTTGAATTCCTCCGCAAACGTGAGCCAAATATAGCGTACGTGACCTCCGTATGGCTTTCGTCCGCATGCCATCATGTAACGATTAGTAATGCCACCGGGTCAGCGGTAATTAATTTCGGAGAAAATGCTTTTCGATCATCGTAGTCACACACTGGCATGTGCGATTGCTGCGCTACGCACTTCTTATCCGGAACCGAGATCTTTTTAGGAGCGGAGTCATTCGTTTCCCCAACAACATCGCCCTTAGCTTCGTCGGAATGAAATTACTTCGCAATTCGGCCTATGTAACAGAAAACATATTTTCCCAACACCTGCGTCAACACGGCAACATAATAAGATGTAGAAAAACTTACCAAAACATACACAGCGAACGGCATCACGACCACGGCCACTAGGAGATCGGCTATCGCCAACGACACTATAAAATAATTGGTCACTGTCTGTAAGGTCCGCTCGCGGCAAACGGCCAATATCACCAGCACGTTGCCGAACAGTGTCAGGATCGGGAACAGCACTAGTATCAGGCACCAGTAGTGGTACTGTTTCACTGCAAGGAAGAGAGAGGTAAGATATAACATATTAGATCAGGAAACTAGTTTTTCTCCGCAGTCGCGACGAAAGAAACACCTGCTACTACGTATCGTTCAAGTTTCGACACGTTCTCCCTCGGTACCTGTTGGATGTAATTTAACAGAATAACTCCATCGCCGGATGCGCCCTCCCGTTCCCCGAACGACTCCAGCTGAAAGTAATTAGTTGTCTACAGTAGTAACACGACCGCCGTCACCGTCAGAGGCACGTACACACGACAGCTCTAATTACTGCTCAAATCCTGTGTAACGAACGCAGCTTCCTCTGGGAAGACGAACGGCCTGCACTGATTTTGACAGATACGGTGGCGATGAAACTCACTCGCAACTGTATGGTCGGCTAGACACGGACAAGTCGTAATCCTCTGCCGTATTCTCACTGTGCGAGATTGGTTTTGCACCACCTGACAGATGGAGTATGGTTTTGCTTCGATCCGTGTGACCGATTCACTTTCCAACCGGGTGTGCTGCCATCAGCCACACGCAATTACAGTAGGCTCTGCCTGTGCCGTTTCCATTACAGTAGCATGCCGGTGGGCGTTGGAATGAAGCCTCCATGCCTTCCCGTGTGCGACCAGAAACCATAACCAATCAAGGAACGGAAGCGTGCGACCCAGTTACCCACCGAACTGGAGCGGACAGTCGGTCGGTCGGGATGAAACACTCAACCATCGTCTAGACATCGTCTACCACTCTCGACGGGGAGTGCCCCGGGACCGTTGCAGTTGCGAGAATGCTCGTCTGCTCCCAAAGCCTAAACGCAAACTAAAGCCGAGAAGCCACCGACCGCAGGACACTCCTTGAAAAGCGACGGTCCTGCGGACAACCATCCACCCAGCCCACCCGGGGCGCCCGTAAGATAAATACTCGCATTTTATTCCATTCGTAAACAGAGAATTATGACATCTCAATATTAATAAATCTTTTCCGCCAAAGGGGTTGAGCTGGTTCGCTTCAGCACGGTGCGGATCCGGTCGCAACCATCGCCGGAGACTCGCGCACGGCAAAACCACACCCCACCAGAGACCACAACCAACCAGCCGGGGCTCGGAATTTCGATAACGCAGGTACCGAGACCCTTGAACAACGGAAGCCAAAGCAGGTTATCTGCCGCCGGGGGCTCTGTGGCTCTAACCAACGCGGTACGGCGAGTGGTACGCGCGAACGCTACCTCCACGCCAAAACCGGAGGTCGAGAGTGTTGAACCGGGACGGAAGTAATATAAATACAAAAACCCCGCTCCGTTTTAGCATTCTTCCAGCCCGTGATTTTCCCTGCCCGGGATGCCTGGTGGCGTGCGAAAAGTCATGGAAAATTAGGTTTGCTGCGCTGGTTTGCTACGGCACAACACAAGGGCTGACAGACCTCCCGTGAGACCTCCGTTGCCACAGCAGCCCACACCGGTCCCGGGTTGCTCAAGGTTGCCGTTTCGGGTGAGCCGTGCATACCAACCGGCACGTACTTACTTCCGGTGGCGGGCGAACCCATAAACCCTGTGTGTGAAGTACGTGCAAGTATAGGGAAAAAAGTACGAGAAAAAAACAACACCCAAACCTCCGAACCTTGAACATGAGCTTGGGCCTTGAGCTGTGTTTGAAGTTTGCCTTAATAAGATTTCTTCCCAGAAGTCCCACCCCGGCCCGGTCCTTCCCCACCTGGGGGGCATTCAAATGTGAAATAAAACATTCAACTCTTCTGTCGGCAGCCGTGCTGAAACTGTAACAAAAACGAGGGAAGGTAAGATTTAAACCAGAAGCTTAAAAAGGCCAAGGTACCTAAATAAACTACTCACTTTGTGTGTGTGGCACACTCCTGCAAACGCAATATAAAGTCCTAGTGGCCACTCGACGGAGGAAAGGCATTCACATCAAGAGGCCCTCCCAGCGGGTTGATGAAAATAATAAGGCTCTTCATTAGAGTGTGCGAACTACTTGCCCCGAGAGCTACCGCTGCACCGGAGACCGAGCGCGATCCTTCGATTTCATGTCAAATCATGTCAAATAGATTTATTTAGGTCGAAACGACCACTTTCGCAAAACGGTGTCAAAAGTCGGTCCGTTGTGGTGAATAAAATGCTCCCACCATCGTGCTGCTTGTCGGGTCCATTTTCGCTAATTCACCACGACAACTAGAACCACTCTTAATTAGTGTTCGTTAAGCTTGCCCTTTGCTTGACCGACAGGCTGCCGTGGTCGAGATAATCTCTCAATTTCACTCCGAATATGTATGGCCGTGGCGATCGGGGCACCAATCATCATCACCTTGGGCAGGACACCTCTACCGTCCGTCCGTTCATGATCACCGCCGGGATGATGTTGAAGTCTGCAGCGCCAACAACAGACAAAAAAGAAGAACACCCAAATGTCCAAAGCCGCCCCGCTGAAGACAGTGAAGTACATTTATAATTATAATTTATTCAGCAGATTAGGGAAATGAATTCAATTTCTTCGTCCAAGCACATTTCAACAATCCAGAGGTGGCACCCAGGTGGAAAAAGACAACTGACCGCACCGACTTCTCTCTCCCTGTGTGCGATGAATCAACGCGGCGCCGTCGGCCGGTTGTTCGAAGCAAAATAAAACATGAGAACGCTTTTTTGCATGGTTTTTTTCTCTCTTGTTTAGCCATTTTTGTTTTGCTCCTCCCGCCGCAGTGCTCTCTTAATTTTCATCAAAATCCATCGTCCATCAACAACTTGCGCGCAAAGAGATACCAGCTGAGACTTTACTCCTCCGGTTCGTGCTTCATTGGCGGTGAAAAACATGAATCTCTTCGTTTCCACGAAACACTAAAGCAATTTGGGCTCTCGTCAAACGTTTCCTGTCCGTCCGGGGTGCGTCCCTTGAGTCCTGCGAGCGAAAGGGACTTTTGGAATAATTTCCCCGACGGGGGTTTGTGCTGGGCCGATTGTCCGCCAAGCGCTGTTAGCGAAACACGGGAACGGAACCGTTGGGACGCACAAACTCCGGAAGATAGGCAAAGTGACATTGCTTTGCTCCACATTTTTTCGGCTATTTTGTCATTAGGATAGCGGTTTCCTTTTAGGCAAACTGACCTGTCCGTTAACTGCCGTTCGGTATGAAGGAACAAATCTTCCGTTTAACCAGCTCGTTGTGAAGGATAATTAGAGCTTTTAAAAGAATTAGATAAGCTCAAAGAACAAGCGGATGGCAAGGAATTAGCACATCAAAAAGCCAATAGTCCACGAATCACGCATCGAAGTTTTGTTGCTTCACTGAAGTTTTTGCTTTTAAAAAATCATGGAAAAGTCATAAGTGTAATAGGTCCAAAACGATGTTCTGAAATTAATAATCGTTTTTCTATTCATAATAATTGAGGTAGATTCCGCCATACGATAGGTTCATGTAAATGAAGAAATAAATTCTTCACAAAACAATTCTGCCAGATATGCTCCTCGCAAGACACGCTTCAGTGCTCGCTTTGATTGAATTCCACTTTTCGAACTTTACAGCTCCGTTCACTGCACGCGTTGCCATGGCGTCGATGACGCAGCGTTCTAGCGTCTCGCATCAGAATGGAGAAAAACTATATTTAAATTGAGCTTATAATTTCGGAAACAAGAAATACGCTCCTTACGGTGGAGATGGTTCTCAGAAATTGTTCACCTTACGTCTGGTGCAGACACGGAAAGTCTGCTAGCCAACGAGCAGCCTCCGAACAGCAGCCACCAACGCTTGAGGTGTTGATTTTTTGCTCTCCTTCGCTTCACACACCCTCGCAGACGCCTTCGTGCCTCCATCCACGGCAAAACAAATGCCAACCGGCTAATCAAATCTGGCAGCTTTTTCCTTTCCCTTATCTGTGCGCTCTTTTTTCGGCTGTATCTGTTCAGTCGGCCGGCTTGGGCGAATGATTTAATTCAATTATTAATTAAACGCAAGGATTGCTGTGCAAATTGGCGATGAATATTTCACCGGGCATCAATGGGCAGAAGAAAGAGGCCGCGACCCAGCCCAGCTCGGCCAGGTGCGAAGTCGGGGAAAACTTTAAATCTCCTCGGCAAACGGGGGGGGGGGGGGGGGCAAAATTAGGAAAGCTAAAGTGTAATCCGTCCCGGAGCCAATTTCCCTCGGTCCGTTTTTTTTCCTCCCGAGGAAGTATCCGTTGCCGATGGCGACCGCGCTTGGGCCGCTTTGCGTACGCTGAAACGGAAAAGTGATTATGCTCAGTGAACCTACACCGGTTGCCTAGCGTTTTGCTGGAAAGTGCAAATAAACAAGAACGGGAGCTAAAAATGCCTCGCCTGTCTTTCGGATCGGGCAACGCTTGACAGTGGTTGTAGTGTAGTCCCGGAAAGGACTAAACTTCGACATTCATCAGTGGCCTCGGTTAAGTGGATTTTGGCGAAATGGAGCCAGCGTTTTATGGCCTTATGTGTGTTTCATTAAATATTTTGCAGGCAATACGAAATGGTCTCAAATAAATGTATGAAATGTATGAATACAATTTAGAAAGTAAAGATTCTGTGAAACAAAATAAAGCATTCCGTTATTAAATGTTTTCAATCATTCCCATTCAATCTGATTTCTCATTACTTAACAGTCATACTTGTATCTGGCCAACCTATCATAGTTGGAATCATAGAAAGGATGTTTCTATCCTTTCCTCTTTTAAATCACGCTAAAACCATTGGGTTGGGAACGATCGTTTTGCATATTTCTGCATAAATTTCGAATTTTTGTTGAGCATGATCATCGCTTTTGTTAGTACTCAACGAAACAATCTCCATTGATAGGCAAATATTTGCCCTGTTTCTTCTTGTTAAACTTGCCTTCCCGAGTAACGAGCGTAAATTAAAAATATTTTTATTGGTATGCTGATTTGCTCATGCAGGTATTTCAATCAAAATGTCTGAATTCACCGGTTTTCATAAAAGTATATGTTTTAGTATGATACCGCATTAAATTTCCAGTGTTTTTTTAGTACATGCAATAAATATTCCAATTTCCATATCACTGCTACATGTTGTGTGATGTTGCATCATTTCTTAGCGCAACGTCGTTTGCCAGTGGCTTGAAATTTGCGCAACGTGTCGATTAAACTCGTAAGAAAATTTCCTCCATCTTGCGTTGAAAGGCTTAAAGATCGTTACGAAGTTCAAGCCGTTCGGAGAAGCAACCTCAATCTGCTCCAATTAAACAAACCCCATTAACCGTAGCGAGAGGCCCACAATTCACGGAATGCTGCTTGCCTCCTTTCATTTCTAGCTGTTTGTAGTATTTCTCGGAACCTTCCAGCGCAACCGCAACGCAAACACGTGGAATCTTTTGGGAGGAGAGAAAAAATCCTTCCCAAGGCATCAAAACATCAATGCGTCGACCCGGCCCGACGTAAGTCGAGAGATGCCAATGATGTTTGCTCGAAAAGTTTCCCATTGCAACGCACCCGCAACACACAATTTGTAGCACAATGGGACGAGACAAAAGCGCCGACGAATCGTGGTGGAATGTGTAGCCAAACTCGGGCAGGCAGACATATTTGCTTTCCTTCCGCCAGTTTAAACTGAAGCCGTTTTTGGGGCAGGCACACAGGCGTTCGGAGGCGTCATCCACATTGCTGGTACAGTCCATGAGAAATGCAACGGCGCTCGGCTACCCAGTGGGACTTTTGCACGCGCCTCCGCCCGTTTGATCGTTAACACGCATGGTACTGTGCGCTGGAAATAATTTTAATTTATTTCATGCGGAGAACTCATCTTCATTTTAATTAACCGCTTGAATGCTGCCCTAGGCACATCGACCCACTCTCGCTCTAGCTCTCGTCCCTTTTCGGGGCCGCACATCGTACACCTTTTCCGTGCTCTCACCACGCAGTTGTACTCTCACAGCCCTCTGCGGAGCCATTTTGCCTTCCGCATTGTCCGGCAACGTTCCAACATTATGCTGCCATTATTACATGGCGGTGCAGAACCGTGCCGTGTTATCGTTACTTGCCACGCCAAATGGAAAGCGAAATGGAAATTAACTCGGCTGGACTGACCCCCCCCCCCTCCCCCCCCAAATCTTTGAAATAAAGATATTCTATAAAGATAGTCTAATGGCTTAAAATACAATTCAAATAAAAATGGTACAAAACCTCAACCAGTAGAAGTTCTAATTATAGTTTCTAGCTTCACTAAGTCTAGGTTCATTTACCACATTTTCCTCGAATTGGTGGATCCTATATACACGTTTTTGTCCACATGTTGTACTTAAAGCACTCTGGCAATTCTTGGAATTTATTCTACCTTTAAAGAGATAGCACAGAGTCCGGTTGATTTCAGTCCCGAAAACAACGCAAGCGCCGCTGACGCACTCTTTAAAGGATGCCAGCCCAAACACGTCAAACCTTCGCTACGTGCTCAGAAGCCAGCCATCACTAAAGCTTCCCGGCGAAGACAAGCACCACTACCGAACGAGGCTAAAGTTTGCCCCGCCAAAAACTCGCAATGACAAAGTCTGGTCCGCGTCGAAACGACGACGTCCCTCGCGAAAAACCCGACGTGCTTCGAACTTTGACGGCACAGTTTGGCCGTTTTCGCCCGAGTGCCCAACTCCGCGTGCCAGTTGCAACTAGTTAATCAGGATTTACAGCGATCGCTTTGCACAAAACGAACGCACCCACCGGGCGCCGGCGGGGCGCAAAGTCAAACAAAAACTGCTGCAAAACAGTGCCAGCCTTACCTTCCGTTGGTCCGATGCAGGTCGTGTTGGTGAGGGAACAGTTGGCGGCCAGCCCGGCCGTGTCGTTCCCGTACGTTCCGTTGGCGTTGTAAAAGATGGCCCCGATGTCCTCGGCCAGCAGCTCGAAAATGCTGCCCCGCGAGCCGCCGATGTCGGGCGACTCGAGCGAATCGTTGTACGGGGCCGGCTCGTCGGCGTAGTACTGGTCGGTGTCGTTGCTGGCGGCGCTGGCGGTGGTGTTGTTGAGCAGGGTGGCGACCGAGGAAGCGGCGGGCCCGACCGTGGTCGGTGCGACCCGCACATCCAGCACGGTGTCGTTGTACAGGCCCTCGCCGAACCACCGGAAGTAGTCGGGCGAGTTCCAGCCGCTGTCCCAGCCACCAAGGGATGTGTCATTTTCGACGCTCGCTATCTCTCGTCTGAGGACGGTCGTGCGGGACAGGGCGTCATTGTAATAATTGCGAAATTTTAATCTGATTTAACACTTCTCATCGTTCGCTGGCGTTCGCGCTGGCGAGGATTAAACTCTCCTCGCCGATCCGGGCGAGCGGTGTATTATATTTAAATTAATCACACCGATCTCCAACTTCAGTCATCGTCGCAGCGTGCAACGTGACGGGAAGGGCGGCTGATCTGCTGCATCGTAAAACTGCACTTTTTGCGACTGCGTGAGCCAGTGTCCGATCAAGCTTGACGATCTGTGCCGCTGTGTAAACCAGCATCACGGGGTTTATCTGAAATGAAATCGAAACGAGAAGAAGGCAAGAGGGATATTTAACATTAATGATGGCGATGGCACATGCGAAGTGTAATTTGATTTAAAAGCAAGATAGCGTCGTTTGAAGTGGATTTCCAAAATGGCCTGCATGGCCATTCTTCTGCCGCGCGGGTAATGGCGGATAAGTTTATCAGCGCTTTTACTTTGATACCGTACACCCGTTTCGGCGGTTTTCATTCTTCTTTTCAACAGCACACGGATTCGTATTAAATTTCAAACACGTTCACTTTAGTGGCTCTTAATGCAATGTGAAACATTCACACACTGCTCCGGTACGTCTCGCGGTGCAATGGACCGTCGCAGCGAATGGAATCAAACGAGAGTAACCTATCGCCGTGACGCCGTAATGGGCAAAGTTTCAGTCACTGCTAAGCAAAGCAACAATCGTAATGGGTTGTAAGAATATGTTCAAACGGCGAGGAAGGAAGGCGGTTGGAGAAACAAAAAACGTATCACATCAACACACCAGATTGAGGCACTCGTTGATGAAAAGTGGAAAGTCTCGTAATTTAACCGAGCCACAACTTTGGACATTAAATTATGATTCCGAATTAAATATGTCATGCTCCCAACGGTTCCCAGCGCCGGCACGAAACGCGAGCAAGCCAACAGGCAAAGCGACCGGGCAGGCAGCCTCTAGCACCAAGTTTAATTCTTCGCCGAAGCTCCACCAAGCCCGAACCCAATGCCCACAGCCATTACAACTGTCGGCAAAGTTCTTTATGTTTCCCCGTTTGCTGACGTTAGCTTCTGCGCGAGATTCAAAAGAGGCAGCCCGAGATGTGTGGAAAGAACTTAAACCCAAGCACAAGAACGTTGCGCGGGAAGTCGTGCTTCTGGCGTCGTTTGTTTCTACCGAGCGCTGGGAGCTTGAAGCTTAAAGTTGCGGTGAAAAAAATGAATGGAGTTAAACCAGAAAAATAGCACTTGAGCAGGCACTGTGCATCCGATAGAGGACGGAGCTCATGAAGCTTACAAGTAGTTCGGTAGTGGCGAAGTTCAAAGAAAGATTCACTAACTACCACTAGAAGGCTGTGGAGAGGCCGGTTACTACTGAAGCGGTTACAGGAATGTAACATAATTATTTCCCTAGCGCATGACCCTTCTTATAACAGATCAAGAACTCGGATTCAAAGTGGATCATTACTCCGGTATGCAAAACTACGGTAAATCAGGGAAGAACTCAAGAAATTGCAAGCATAGACATACATTTGACAGCTCAATTCAAAGATGAACTGTCAATGTCGTTTCATCAAGTAGTCTTTGATTGAGTCCGAAGGTTATATTTTATATGAATCTAGAATTTATTTTATATGTATCTAATACTGATAAACTATTTATTTCTGCATCTATTATGACTGAAACATGTCTTGCTATCGTAGGATGGATTTCTGACATCTCTGACCGAAAGCATCACTCTCACACCGGTGCAACAGGTGCGCTAATTGTTTGCGTTTGCCACCACGAACCACTCTCGTCCTTGCAGCACACCACGACGATCATAGCGCACCGAGGCATTAGTTTTACATTCAGCTTCCTAATCCGCAGACAATGCAACTATCCTCATAAATTCATACTTTTAAATTATTCACACTCTCCTCCGCGCCAACTTTCGCTTATTTGAACGCAGCGGAGCGAGCAACACACTATAACTTTAAGTTAAAATCCTTTCGCGAAAGTTTAAAGAAGCTGCAACTCGAGCACCAACCGACCGAAGTGAATCAACCCCTTTCGCATGGCGGCTAAAGCTGGACAAACTTTCGTCCAAAGCCCTCAACACGATTCCAACTTCCTCGGGGCTCGGGGCGGACTCTCCGGGAATCCTACCGGTTTGGCGAAAGTTAAGCGCAACGCTCGCCCCCACCCGATGGCTAGTAAGCCGTTTTCCGTTCTATTTGAATTATGGTTTAAAGTTTTCCCAGCCCCCACCAGCCGGGCGGCGCCGGTCCGTCCGGCTCGAAGCCGCGGCAATTAACATGCAAGCGATACGCGGAACTGACCGGCAAGAAGTTCCCGGACCGCTGGGACGCGTGACAGCCGCTCGAACCTACCCCGTGGCGATGGACGGACGAAAGTTGTACCCTGTTCTGCCTCCCGCTGGGGGTAGAGGGTGATTTAGATAGCTGGCGCAAGCCACAGGTTGTCGAGACTGTAAAGCTTGGAGAGCGAGGGTTGAGCCTTCGGGGGAGGGGGCTGTCAGGATCTACATTCTACCGTTCCTTTAACAGCGTCTCGTCACCACGAAACGGGAAGCAACAACGTGTTGCCTTATCCGGTTATTCTTTATGCTCTCAGTTTTTTCCTGTTCTTTTCCATATTGTTGCGCGCACAAGGTTTTGTCCCTTCGATGGCTGCCGGTGCAGCGAGGCTTCATCCATTTAATGCATCAAGCACGTCGACGAAACTACGTGGCTCGCCCTGCTTTGGAGCACCTTTTGCTCACCACATCTTTTCAGTTGAAAACGGTGCATGCTAGTGCGCGGCTCCCTGTGGCTCCTTTAAACCTGGAAGCGCACTGTTCCGTAATGCAAGCTCATGGACTCTTCCCCACCAAACGCGGGGCGGGAAGCCACAACGTGACACGCTATCCACGTCGACTAGATTGTAGGTTATGTCTGTTGGTTTGCGCTCGTCGGATCCTCACCCACCCGTAGGCGCTGCGGGTAATGCGGACAATCCTTGCGTTTCATCCTGGAGCACCGTTGCATGCAGAAGAAGCAGAAGAAGGGCGAAACATTATCCCGCTTGAGTGCCGGGCTGAATAATGCTGACACGTGAAGAAAGCATAACTACACGCGAAACTGTCAGCACGCCACGCTCTGCCGTCATCCACAACGGTTAACCGAACGGCTTCAACTAACCATGGTGCACGGGCACCGGGCACGCTTGGCACGGAAGCACGCTCTCCCACAACAGTCAATGCTTTCTACGAATCAATCGTTGTCGGTTCCGCTTTCCAGCGCGGATGTTAATTGAAATATCATTCCACCACCTGCGAAGAATGGCACACTTTGTAATTCATTCTAATTGACGGTTTCCGATCGCTCATTATGGCAACAGCGAAACGTTCGAGTCATGCTTACTTGCTCCGGCCAACAGATCGGTTGGGGAGGGGAACATTAAATTTTTACGGCACATGCTAATTTTCTCACCATCGTCACCAACGGGGCCCCATTACACGATGTCGCCTGCGAGATCGTTACCGCAGTGACGAGACGTCATTGACTCCCGTGCTACGCTTTTTTGGTTTAGGTTGAAGCGCCTCGAACCGTCAGTCGAATGACGAGGGCAACTCGTGGAGTCGCTAGAAATTCTTCGGCCAGTGAGTGACATTTTCCTGTACAAAAAAAAAACACATACACACATTTTCGACTGCTCGGGAAAAAGGACATTCCGTCGCATTCGTACGTTGAAAAAGAGCAGGAGATGGAGGCGTACATTCCCGAAGTAGTAAACAGCTCCCGCTTCAAAGCCCTGTCTGCCTTCGGCAAATGAACCCAATCTGCCTTCCACGGCACGGTACACGCATTTTGCTCGCATGCTCGCACGCCACCAACGAGCTACGTGCGGAGAGACTCCCGGTCGTCTTCTGCGTTGTCAAACCCCAAGAGAACGTTGGGTACGTGTAAGGCGCACATGCACCACATCTCGTCGTGAGCGTTGCGTAATGAAGCGCATCAAATTTGACGCCTGACATAGCCTCTCGCTATAAGCTGTTGTTTTTTTTCTGATGTGGAACACATCAAATATCAAGACTGTCTGCATTGGTTGTTTTTCTACCACGCGTTACTTTCTGCACTTGATTTTTTTCCAGCAATCAATGTTTCGTGACACATAGCCATTCAATTATGTTCGTCCAACGATATATGCTCGATTTAGATTGAGTAGAGCAGCAACATGGCTCGATACGTGCTACAAGAAGTGACAGATATGAATGAATGATATTCTAGGTAGATGCCTTTGATTGAAATTTGATAATAATGCGTAGGATAGTATTTAATAACAAAAAATAGGATCTACAAGTAAGTATTCAACGTTTTACAAAATATGGGGATGCCAATATATTCTGGATAGGATACAGGATGCATACATTAACCCATATTATGAAGTTGTGTATTGTATTTCGCATATACCTTTGGCAATATTATACTATTTTATGATAGGATGTTGATCATAACATCATTTACCCATTTTCATAACAACTAAAATATAACTAAAGAAAACAAACGTTCATTCCAAAGAATCAATGTGATTGTATCATGGATAGTGATAATTTTCATCTTCAATGAATAGGCAGCAGCACTCGGCATGGAATAAAAATAGACTCAACAACTCTAATACCATAAAATACAACGTAAAATTCGTTTCCAAGAATCCTGCCCCAACAAGCACGCTACGGTCAGCTGTCTCGAAGAGCCTTCGCAGGATTTGCACCGTCATGATTAATGAGATCCGCATGCCCACTCCGCGTGTTGCCCACGACCCGCCTCGGACAGCACCAACTGGCAGCCTCGAGCAGCTCGAACGACGTACGCATCGCTACGTTCAATCACGTAAAATTCGGCGCCCTGATTTATGTGTACTTTATCAAATGAAACTCGTACTGCACGCGGCGCGGCACGGCCACACATGACGGGCCCATCTCCTCCAGCTACTGGCCGTAAGTTGATGGGCGTGAAGGAAGGTGAAGTTTTTAAAGAAATTTTCCAATGTAACGATAAACGTCTTCAACCGTTCACTGCTACCGCTGGCCGGTGCCGTAAGGTCCCTGATACCGACATGCCAAACGGCTTTGGCTGTACTTCACGTTTGACAAATGGCCTATCTTTTGCACGAGATATGTTTGCCTCTACTTCGCTGCCGCAAAACACTCAAGGACGCGCCATATGATACGGCAAGTTTTCACGCTACGGAAGGGGAAAAATGTGCTCGAGCAATTAAATAAATTGCAACGAAAACAGAGAGCGCTCGGACAGGCAAGCGTCGTCGTTTAAGGATTCCAAACAGCGGCAACGGCAAAGTTCTCGCAAGTTGATGGTTCACGACAGGCGTTCAGTCCAGCCCCTGCGGTTTTCAGTAAATTTCCCTTTTCAAGATATGGTTCAACCGTAAGCTGCGTCACTCACCACGCTTTCGGGTGATCAATAAATAATGCTACGACATTTTCCGGATATTGAATATCGTAAAAATTCCTGCACGCCGTTCAAATATGGTTCAACCGTAAGCTGCGTCACTCACCACGCTTTCGGGTGATCAATAAATAATGCTACGACATTTTCCGGATATTGAATATCGTAAAAATTCCTGCACGCCGTTCAAAACACGAAAAGAACATCGGCGCACAGCCATGCGACAGGAGTACAACAATCGTTCATTCTTAAAGTGTCCATTTGGCGGAAGAGTTGGAAATGCTTGCTTTATTAAAACTCGTCCCTGTTCCGTTGCCGTGAGTTGGACTTTTCCGTCCAAGGAATGCTCAGCCAGGAAACTCGGCTTCCTTTAGCTACGCTCGCATTCTTGAGGGATGAATTGACCCACACCCAAGGTGAGTAGTTTTACATATGTATGCTTTCCAGTCAGTGTCGATCAAAAGAGGAAGGAAAGTCCTTCTCCTATGCAGGAGACCGAAGGGACGATGGAGAATGTTCCTATGAGCTGTATTTCTTCCCAGTTTTCCAAAGGGATGAGCATGACATTCCAAGATGGAGCTATCGCTATGTTTTTGTATCTATTTCCTTCTGGAACGGATAGATGTATATTTCTTGCTCGGCGTCATTTTGTTCTTATTTATATTAAAATTGTTATTAAAACAGAGCTGCATGAAGTGCATTATTATCAACATCTTTTGTAAATTAATCCCTACGGAATATTCATATCGAAACTTTAAAGTTGTAGTACTATGATTTAATCCTAAATTGAATTACAAGTATCAATATCTAAAAACTATAACTTATTATTGCGTCATTAGTATAATTCAAACGTTTCAATCTTTTTGGTAGCTTCTGACATGTAAAAAGGAAGATTGATCGCAAGAGTAAACTATGACTTTTTATTACGTTTTAAATATGAATATTAATAATACAAAATTAGTTGCTAATAATCACAAGATAGAGCACGCTGTAATAGAGTTCGAATCCCTTTTCATCATACATATAATACACGCATACTCCTTACCTTACCTTTTGAATATGGCGCGCACTCTCCCGTAACAACCTCAAGATGATTCAATATTGTGAGAAAACTTTTTAATTTATTTATGACCCAAATCTCGAACGCAAAATGAGCAATTGCTTGCTCGATAGCCTTTTCAAGCACTGCTCGCACAAACAAACTTTTTCTTCCACCTTCTACCCCTCAATGCCACGGCTACAAACTAAAGATAGAGAGAGAAAAAAAACCTCCACTTCTTCTGCTGAAAGCGACGCACCACACAAATATGCATCCCAAAGGCGCGAATGACGCTTGCGGGTTGCGGGGCATCAAAATATCTACCGTCATCCGTACGGCATCGTTCTGCTTACAAAGATGCCGGCACCGACGCGTTCCTCCCGACCAGAAGCCAATGATGTGTCCCTGGCCCGGGACACGAATCATGCTGAGAAAATTTGCATTTGCATCATTTCCATTTCACCAGCCGTGCAGCCGCTTCCTTGGCAAGTTTTTTCTTCTTCGTCTCTCGCCATTGCCCATTCCCTCCAATGAACGTCCTCGCCGGAATGTTGATGTATGAGGTTCATTTTAACTATCTTACCTTGATCACCCGCCGTACCCGTACGCTCCGGTAAGCGATATGATTTTCCCACTCGAGGTGCTTGTTAGTTCCCCCTATCCGACGGGTGGGTTCGGGTGGGATGGATGCTTTTGCATTTGATCATTGCGCGCCCGCTTATCTTGCTGACGGATCTACTTTTTAATTTTATGATAGGATGTTGATCATAACATCATTTACCCATTTTCATAACAACTAAAATATAACTAAAGAAAACAAACGTTCATTCCAAAGAATCAATGTGATTGTATCATGGATAGTGATAATTTTCATCTTCAATGAATAGGCAGCAGCACTCGGCATGGAATAAAAATAGACTCAACAACTCTAATACCATAAAATACAACGTAAAATTCGTTTCCAAGAATCCTGCCCCAACAAGCACGCTACGGTCAGCTGTCTCGAAGAGCCTTCGCAGGATTTGCACCGTCATGATTAATGAGATCCGCATGCCCACTCCGCGTGTTGCCCACGACCCGCAAAATAGACTCAACAACTCTAATACCATAAAATACAACGTAAAATTCGTTTCCAAGAATCCTGCCCCAACAAGCACGCTACGGTCAGCTGTCCCGAAGAGCCTTCGCAGGATTTGCACCGTCATGATTAATGAGATCCGCATGCCCACTCCGCGTGTTGCCCACGACCCGCCTCGGACAGCACCAACTGGCAGCCTCGAGCAGCTCGAACGACGTACGCATCGCTACGTTCAATCACGTAAAATTCGGCGCCCTGATTTATGTGTACTTTATCAAATGAAACTCGTACTGCACGCGGCGGGCACTCTTTCACCGCGATGCGACCGAACGCCATTGGCTTTTATTTAGCTTTCCCTCGTGCCAGTGTATCGCTGCTAATGGCGACGGGAGTCCCGAGAGTCAGGACAGGACAGCGAGCGACCCGTATGCGTACTGCTTTTTAATTCAACCGCTTCAACCGATTTCCTCTCTCACACATGCACACGCACATCTATACAATTTTCCCCTCATTTTTTCTCTCCCTTTCCGCACAGATAAACAGCCTTTTTCAGGCCGCCGCGTCTGCGGTGAACCGAAGTGCGATCCTTTAAAGTTCGTGTAAAGACGCGTAGATCCTTCGCCATCGGCCCTGTTTTGCATCGTAATCGACCTCATCATCGGTCTTAACAGCTCCCAACCGGAGCCCTCTCATACCCGTCGTGTTTCCTATTCTTGTCCACCGGCCCGAACATGTGCCCGGGAAAGGTACGCAAGCATGCATAAGATATAAGAAAAAGGATCCGTTTTCCATATTTTTCTCGGTGGAAGATCTCGTTTTTTTCTTCTCGCCTCGCACTCGGTACTCGCACACGCAAAAACTCCCGGGTGGCAAACACTTTTCGTTTCGGTGTGCACGGGCTTGTGGGACACTTTCCACCACCCGGAACGCAGACCCAGGAGATGCTGCCAGTCGGCCGGTCATGAATATAAAACTATTTTGCTCTCACCCACACACAAACGACGTCCCGTTCCGGGTGGGGCCGATGAAATTATGTTTCTTTTCATTTCTAAGCCAATCACTTCGGGTTCCGCTTCCTGTCCTCGCTGCGCTGGGATTGTCCCGAGTCCCCTTCTCCTTCTTCTTCTTCTTCTTCCCCACTACAAAATCCTTCTTACCCGAAATCGGGAGCATCATCGCGTAGGCGCACATGAGAAAGTCAGCATTTTTTACCCATTTTGCGCTCTCCCCAGTGCTCCGCGGCGTAAGTCCATTTTTCCGTACGGATTTTTCTTTTTTCTCTCTTCGCTTTCTCCCGCCACCGCACAGTGGCACAAAGTGAAAATTCCATAACGAACGGAAAGTCCAACGGGATTTCCACAAACCGCCTTTCTGCGCCCTTTCCGCTAGCGGCAAAGGCAAAGGGTGGTTTGGAATTTGAAAAGCGGCTCCCGTTTGCCACCCGCTTGCGTTGGCGCGGGCGAGATTCCAGCCAGCGTTCGGCGTTCGGATGTTTCTTGTCTTATGCGGACCCGGCTTCTCGGAAGACGAAAGCTCCGGCCGGTGAATAGCTTCATCAGGTCCGGGCTCCCCTCTTGATTTCTCGCTTGGCGCCCGTAGTTCGCAGATGAATTGTTCTCCGTTAAGCTGATCTTCCGAACGGTTTTAAGGCCCTCCACCCATTCGTTTGGGTCCTGTGGGAGCAATAGCCGTCCCTTTAATGAACACCCGAGGCCCGAGGGGAGAGACAATTTCATGTTTTAATGTAATTTTCAAGCTCAAACTGGCAGCTCATTGGCAGTTAAGACTGGCTGTTTGCCGTGCCGTAGCAAAACGGTTTAAAATATTATGTTCGGTCGCATAGGCAATCAAAGCACGCCGATCTCACTTAGCTACTCTGTGAGCTACTGCATAGCCGGTTCCGTAGAGTATAAAATGTCATGAGAAAATGAGCAAATTGATAAAATATCATGAACAAAACTGTAAAAATTGGTATTAAATTTAAAACCTGCTTCGATTGGAGGAAGCCACCGTTTTTTCTTGCTTGTGTACCTTCTCGTTCACTTTACGGCAAAATTCTCCATTAGCTTCGTTCCGCGAGGAAACCGTTCTGGCTTCTCCTATGAATAATAGGTCGGAAGTGTGCTGGACTGGCACTCTTTCACCGCGATTCGACCGAACGCCATTGGCTTTTATTTAGCTTTCCCTCGTGCCAGTGTATCGCTGCTAATGGCGACGGGAGTCCCGAGAGTCAGGACAGGACAGCGAGCGACCCGTATGCGTACTGCTTTTTAATTCAACCGCTTCAACCGATTTCCTCTCTCACACATGCACACGCACATCTATACAATTTTCCCCTCATTTTTTCTCTCCCTTTCCGCACAGATAAACAGCCTTTTTCAGGCCGCCGCGTCTGCGGTGAACCGGAGTGCGATCCTTTAAAGTTCGTGTAAAGACGCGCAGATCCTTCGCCATCGGCCCTGTTTTGCATCGTAATCGACCTCATCATCGGTCTTAACAGCTCCCAACCGGAGCCCTCTCATACCCGTCGTGCTTCCTATTCTTGTCCACCGGCCCGAACATGTGCCCGGGAAAGGTACGCAAGCATGCATAAGATATAAGAAAAAGGATCCGTTTTCCATATTTTTCTCGGTGGAAGATCTCGTTTTTTTCTTCTCGCCTCACACTCGGTACTCGCACGCGCAAAAACTCCCGGGTGGCAAACACTTTTCGTTTCGGTGTGCACGGGCTTGTGGGACACTTTCCACCACCCGGAACGCAGACCCAGGAGATGCTGCCAGTCGGCCGGTCATGAATATAAAACTATTTTGCTCTCACCCACACACAAACGACGTCCCGTTCCGGGTGGGGCCGATGAAATTATGTTTCTTTTCATTTCTAAGCCAATCACTTCGGGTTCCGCTTCCTGTCCTCGCTGCGCTGGGATTGTCC
The DNA here is from genome assembly GCA_002091845.1 of Anopheles cracens. Classification (NCBI taxonomy): domain Eukaryota; kingdom Metazoa; phylum Arthropoda; class Insecta; order Diptera; family Culicidae; genus Anopheles; species Anopheles cracens. The sequence continues at coordinate 70,466 of KZ068840.1, forward strand.
CGAGTCCCCTTCTCCTTCTTCTTCTTCTTCTTCCCCACTACAAAATCCTTCTTACCCGAAATCGGGAGCATCATCGCGTAGGCGCACATGAGAAAGTCAGCATTTTTTACCCATTTTGCGCTCTCCCCAGTGCTCCGCGGCGTAAGTCCATTTTTCCGTACGGATTTTTCTTTTTTCTCTCTTCGCTTTCTCCCGCCACCGCACAGTGGCACAAAGTGAAAATTCCATAACGAACAGAAAGTCCAACGGGCTTTCCACAAACCGCCTTTCTGCGCCCTTTCCGCTAGCGGCAAAGGCAAAGGGTGGTTTGGAATTTGAAAAGCGGCTCCCGTTTGCCACCCGCTTGCGTTGGCGCGGGCGAGATTCCAGCCAGCGTTCGGCGTTCGGATGTTTCTTGTCTTATGCGGACCCGGCTTCTCGGAAGACGAAAGCTCCGGCCGGTGAATAGCTTCATCAGGTCCGGGCTCCCCTCTTGATTTCTCGCTTGGCGCCCGTAGTTCGCAGATGAATTGTTCTCCGTTAAGCTGATCTTCCGAACGGTTTTAAGGCCCTCCACCCATTCGTTTGGGTCCTGTGGGAGCAATAGCCGTCCCTTTAATGAACACCCGAGGCCCGAGGGGAGAGACAATTTCATGTTTTAATGTAATTTTCAAGCTCAAACTGGCAGCTCATTGGCAGTTAAGGCTGGGTGTTTGCCGTGCCGTATCAAAACGGTTTAAAATATTATGTTCGGTCGCATAGGCAATCAAAGCACGCCGATCTCACTTAGCTACTCTGTGAGCTACTGCATAGCTGATTCTGTAGAGTATAAAATGTCATGAGAAAATGAGCAAATTGAAAATTTATCATGAACAAAACTGTAAAACTTATTACTGTATTAAATTTAAACTGTATTAAATTTAAAACTAATAGATTTGAATAAACATTAGTGATATTTTATTGCACATTGCGTACAGAATATATCATAGTTGTTCATTTAAGAACAGTATCGGTTATGTTAACTCAAACGAAACGAAAACTACAATGTATGCGTGTTATTGTAACGGCGTTTATGAGCAACTCGTTATATTTGAACCTAAAACATAGAGCAAAAATGTGTGTTTCATACACGAACAATACGATGCATCGTTTTCATGTGAATGCACAAAAATAATCCATGTTACCTAATTGAAAAACAGCATTCAAACCTCATTTATGTTGAGCTACCTACACGCTCCTCCCAATTCATTGCCTTGTCGATTGCTTCCTAACCATCGCTGACAAGGTATTCATTTCATTCCTCATTCTATTCTTCACACCAACACGCGACAACCCCGACCCACCTAGCGGGCTTGGGGTATGATTTTTCCTCCCCGGCCAAAAGCTTTTAGTTTCTAATTATTGCTTTCCATTCCGTGGCAACCTCAGCCGGCACGCGGCCAACCGGGCCGGGTAAACAACCATATTTTTCGGTACCACCCCGTTCTCCTATTAGCCACTTTTCAACGCCACACCGAACGCAGCAAGCGAAGTGAAAAATGTCTATTTATAATTAATTACGCTCGTCCGGCCAGCCGGCCGGTATCCTTTTCGCCTTTTCGTCCCCGCGAGGTCGGGAACGCTTCAATTCGCTGCGCCGAAAAACCTGTGAAACCAACTCCATCTAATTCCGCCCGGCTTCCGCAGGCAGCCGAGGAAAAGTTTCTTTTCATTTCTAAGCCAATCACTTCGGGTTCCGCTTCCTGTCCTCGCTGCGCTGGGATTGTCCCGAGTCCCCTTCTCCTTCTTCTTCTTCTTCTTCCCCACTACAAAATCCTTCTTACCCGAAATCGGGAGCATCATCGCGTAGGCGCACATGAGAAAGTCAGCATTTTTTACCCATTTTGCGCTCTCCCCAGTGCTCCGCGGCGTAAGTCCATTTTTCCGTACGGATTTTTCTTTTTTCTCTCTTCGCTTTCTCCCGCCACCGCACAGTGGCACAAAGTGAAAATTCCATAACGAACGGAAAGTCCAACGGGATTTCCACAAACCGCCTTTCTGCGCCCTTTCCGCTAGCGGCAAAGGCAAAGGGTGGTTTGGAATTTGAAAAGCGGCTCCCGTTTGCCACCCGCTTGCGTTGGCGCGGGCGAGATTCCAGCCAGCGTTCGGCGTTCGGATGTTTCTTGTCTTATGCGGACCCGGCTTCTCGGAAGACGAAAGCTCCGGCCGGTGAATAGCTTCATCAGGTCCGGGCTCCCCTCTTGATTTCTCGCTTGGCGCCCGTAGTTCGCAGATGAATTGTTCTCCGTTAAGCTGATCTTCCGAACGGTTTTAAGGCCCTCCACCCATTCGTTTGGGTCCTGTGGGAGCAATAGCCGTCCCTTTAATGAACACCCGAGGCCCGAGGGGAGAGACAATTTCATGTTTTAATGTAATTTTCAAGCTCAAACTGGCAGCTCATTGGCAGTTAAGACTGGCTGTTTGCCGTGCCGTAGCAAAACGGTTTAAAATATTATGTTCGGTCGCATAGGCAATCAAAGCACGCCGATCTCACTTAGCTACTCTGTGAGCTACTGCATAGCCGGTTCCGTAGAGTATAAAATGTCATGAGAAAATGAGCAAATTGATAAAATATCATGAACAAAACTGTAAAAATTGGTATTAAATTTAAAACTAATAGATTTGAATAAACATTAGTGATATTTTATTGCACATTGCGTACAGAATATAATATAGTTGTTCATTTAAGAACAGTATCGGTTATGTTAACTCAAACGAAACGAAAACTACAATGTATGCGTGATGTTGTAACGGCGTTTATAAGCAACTCGTTATGTGTGTTTCATACACGAATAATACGATGCATCGTTTTCATGTGAATGCACAAAAATAATTCATGTTACCTAATTGAAAAACAGCATTCAAACCTCATTTATGTTGAGCTACCTACACGCTCCTCCCAATTCATTGCCTTGTCGATTGCTTCCTAACCATCGCTGACAAGGTATTCATTTCATTCCTCATTCTATTCTTCACACCAACACGCGACAACCCCGACCCACCTAGCGGGCTTGGGGTATGATTTTTCCTCCCCGGCCAAAAGCTTTTAGTTTCTAATTATTGCTTTCCATTCCGTGGCAACCTCAGCCGGCACGCGGCCAACCGGGCCGGGTAAACAACCATATTTTTCGGTACCACCCCGTTCTCCTATTAGCCACTTTTCAACGCCACACCGAACGCAGCAAGCGAAGTGAAAAATGTCTATTTATAATTAATTACGCTCGTCCGGCCAGCCGGCCGGTATCCTTTTCGCCTTTTCGTCCCCGCGAGGTCGGGAACGCTTCAATTCGCTGCGCCGAAAAACCTGTGAAACCAACTCCATCTAATTCCGCCCGGCTTCCGCAGGCAGCCGAGGAAAACGGCGCGGAAAAAAATCGCTCGCCTCCGTCGCTTGCCGCACACGTTCGGGAGGCACATTTCCACTTCAGTCGATTTTGTCGTTTTTCCACTTCGTTTATCATCCGAATCGGGGTAGGGTAAATGGGCCCCGCAAACAAGTGAACCAACAGGCGCACCAAGGCTTTCCCGTGGTCGAAGGGACAAACTCGATACGGCGGCAGACCGGCCGGGAAGTGAAAGAAATGAACTCATGATAATTCGAACCGAAAATTGAAGCAGAATAAATTGCCTGTTGCCCGGCTTTGGAAGTTGCTGCTTTTAATGTACGCATCGTGCTTTCGTGCCCTGCACGTTTCGCCGTGCGCCAATTCGCTTTTGCCCTCCTAAACGGCCAACTTTTATTTCATTTCATTTCTTAGGGCAGTTTGATCAAACCGACGGCAGCTCGAGCCGAACGGAGGCAGAACTTTTGGCTATTCTATATATTACCTTGTTTTGCGTACGAAAATTGGGACTGTGCGACTGTATGTGTGTGTGTGTGCACAAACGGCATCCATACCTCGCGCCTCAAAACAATCAGCACCACAAACATTTTACAATGCAACAAAAAATTGGGAAACTTTCGCTAGGGGAAGCGATGTTTTTTGCTCTATTTTAAATGATTTTCTCTACATTCCTTTTTTTTAATAAAATCGCAAGAGACGCTTAACGGTCGCACAACGTGACACACATTTGCCGCAGCAGCAACAGCACTGTGGCCTCTTTAGCAAACTGCGATTGTACTTGCAGGACGCTTTGAAAACACTCTTCAATTCTTAACAAGGCGTAGTTAGCACGGGAGGTGTGCGCAAGCAAAAATAATCAGACCCTATTCCAAAACCCTTCAAACGTCCTTGTCCAGGTTTTTTTCTTCGCACACCGCCCTAAAAAGTGACCAAAGCGTGAATAGAAAAACAATGCTTCAAACCCCTCCGTTGTTCGTTTTTCCTACGCCAGCTTGAGGAATCACCCTTGTTTTTCTCGTTTTTTTTTGTAGTTTATTTAACAAAACAGTTTTCCTCCACTCGCAGCATGAAAATCCACCACGACCCGCGAAGCTGGCTGAAGAAATAGCACAGTGCACAGTGGGGGAGACACAAAAACCATCCCAAATGAAACCACACCACACAAAACACGACACGTGGTGTCGCTACACCGTCTGTGCCGGCACAGCTGCAAGTCAAGATTCAGATTTTAACGAGATTTTGACTTAAAGTCGACACCGAGCAGCTGGGTTCCTTTCTGCCTTTGCCTCGTCCACGTTTCTTGTTTGGGGTTTTGTTTCTGTTTTTTTTTTGTTTCATCACTCGCTCCGCTTTACGAATGCGCAGATTGCGGATGCACGTCGCAAGAAATCGGTGCCCCGGTGGGGGTGCACGCCCACCCACCCACCGCCTGATGAAGGTCTCAGGCGGGCGTAATTAAATCCATTATGACAAGCGAAAATACATGGCACCGGAGCGCCACGTGAAACCTTTTACCGCACGCCGTAACGTAAGATTGTGGTCTGCAAATTTGCGTTCTCCTTACACGCAGGCGTCGCTTTTTTTGGGCTTTTTCCCCGGAAAAGCGACAGAACATCGGTTAACGGGGACAAAAAGATGGGTTCAGCAATGAAGCGGTTCCGTTTCAGGAAAGCAGATAGCGCGCGAATGAAAAATCATCATACGAACAAAGGTGGGAAGTAAAACGCTTGGACACCAAATTAGGGTCCAACTCAGGTGCTGGACTCTGTAGATTGTTCCTTTCCAGCGAGGCGACTTTTGAATTAAAAAGGATGCTCATTTGACATTAAAAAAACAACGGTTATCACCACGTGAATTAAGTTGAGAGGATCTTAAATGGAGCATATTTCAAAGACGGTTGTTTGGCAAAGTGTTGGACGATTACCTCCAAGGGTTTTCATGCATTACTCTATTATTGAATATTCATGCACAACTTTGATGGCGAAAGGAAAAGGATGTTAATATCGCCGCTTTGCAATTAGTCTTTTAATTTCAATTTTACTGCTTTGAATGCGGATGTGTAGTATCACAAATACGTGTAAGCAAAAACCGTCAATGAACGTTATTGAAACCCCAATGATCATAAAGCGATTCATATCATACGAATCTTTCGATTTTATTGCTTGATGCCTATATCAAAATTCTAATACAACCATCCTTCCTCAAAGCTCGCCTGAACCGTGCCTGAATAATTCATGTTTTTTTTGCTTCGTTCACCTCCCATTTGTGTGCTCCAAATCCAAATCCCAACGCTGGCCAAACATCACAAGGAAACCACGCAGCATCTGTGTAACCGGTTCTGCATCTGCGTTCCGTTTAGCAAGCACACGTTTGCGATTTGATCCGCTTCTCAAGAACCGAACCGTTTGTTCCTTTATTTTCATTTCATTGTAACAAATCCACCGAACACACACACACGCACGTTCCACACGACACACGAATCACACAAATACATCGTTGTCAAATAGATTCCGACACCCCACCCCGGGTAAAGCTTGAAGGCAGAATGCTTGCGTGCGTATATTTGTCATTCATGCCGCTAAATTTCCAATAAAGTTTTCCACCACCGCTGGCCCTCCGAGGCTTCTCGGAACTGGGCGGAACGGTGGCGTTTTGTACCCTTACGTGGGATGGGGGGGAACCGTAAAGCCATAAACGAACGAACATATATTCAGACCCTGCTACATCGTACAGACCTGACCTTTTTCACTTAAACATGACACAGCAGAACGACCCCGTGAGCGCGCCCGCTCGCCAGCTCCTGGTAACGAAGATTGACTTCTATCCTTTGCATTTGCTTCCGCCCTTTAGGGAGCGGAGAGCCCAAAGACGCATGCTTCCGTTCCAGGGCCCGTTTGTTATGCAATTGTTTCTCCATTTGTTGATGTTTTTTCCCTTCAGCTTCAATTTTTCGCGTACTACCCGAAACCTAACCGAGACAAGATTTTTCGTGATGCCATACAATATTCGATCACTTTTACGCAAAACAACGGGGAAACTCTTGGGTCTCGGGCGAGTCACGCGGTTGCCAGGTACGGTTGCGGAATTCGGTGTGCATGCCAGCATTCTCGCGGTACCGGACCAGCAAATCTAATGCGTTCGAAGAATCCCAATGCCAAGCAGCTGAAAAATTCATCCAACATTCCTGGCCCCAAAAGACGCCATCACCGCAGCTATTCGCATTCCGGAATGCTTGAACTGAAGTTTACCGAACGAGCGAGAGAGAGAGAGAGAGAGATAAAATGCGCGCCGGTCTTGTGGAAACAAACTGCAGGAGACACCAAAATCTGTCAAAAACCATCCGGAGGATACCCCAAGGGCACGATTGTTTCCACTCTGGACGCCAGTAGCCGGATAAACAGTGTCCCGTTTCCTCATTCTCGTGCTGTTACAAAACCGAGACGAAGCACGCCCGTCCTTTGATACAATGCCACGATCGAATGCTGTCCCCCCGAACGGTTGCTGCGCTTTGAAAAATGAAAACCCCACGGAAGGCTCCAACCGCCCACAAAAGAAGCTTACATCCTACGTGTATGTTTGTGTGTGGGCGTATTGGGGTACCTTATTTTTTAAACAAATGTCCCACTTCAACGAACTGACAAAGAAAAATTTAATTAAACCATAACAACGGACGATTTATCGTTTGTTTGTTTTCTTCGTTGTGAGAAACTACGCTCGCGTATGTTATCTTTCCATTGCTTCGTATTTTTCGCCCCTCCCTGGGACACGCATTCATACGGACGGAGGTAGACTTTTGCGTCCTTTAAAGTTCGCTGCGTCTTGTTTGCAGCAATTGAAATTCCTGCATAAGTTACCCGCAAACGCACACGCGAGAGGACGAGAGACCCGGTGCGTAAACGAATTTTTGTCAACCATAAACATGCGATATGAAGGCGGGCGCGCATGATGAAGCGGTTCGCTAATGTGGTTTCACATTCGAAAGCTCTTTAGCATTAAGATGAATGCTCCTGTTTTAGCAGGAAACGGCATACATTATGCAACGAGCAGCTTGCGGTTACAATCTTCCGGCTATAATTGTGCACAGTCGATCCGTCCCGTCTATGATTGAAAGGATGGCTTTTGCAGGCACACGGTACACTCCGGAAACTGTCAAAGATGACGTCCCGTCGGTGAATGCCTCTGACACGGTGCCACTGGCAGCATGTCCGAATTGTTCTAGCGCTAAAGTATCCTACCCTGCTCCCTGTACCTACACCATCTCGCCCTCCACCGTCCGCAAACGCAATGTCCAAACAGTGGGGTTTGGGGGCAATCGTGATTGAGAAATCGATTTCCACGCCATGTTGACTCACGTACCGACTGTTGACGTTCCGACGGACGGTGCTTGAGGGATGGGCGAGAACCAGCCCAGCCGGGGCGAAGAGAACAAAAAAAAATCGCAACGCCACATCCATCTTGCGACCTGTTTGTTTGGGTTGATCGACACGCACTCGCACTGAACTGTTCGGGCTTCACCGGGAACCAACCGGGCCCGGTGCGTTACCCACATGCAGACGTGACCGAACCGTGTGCGCAAACGGGGGAGAACCCTTTAATCCCGGCCAACCCCCCTCAAACCGGGACCCCTTCATTAATAACGAAATTCATGGCCGATGTCAAGTGAAAACAAATACACACCACCCGTGCACTCGTGCCACCGCAATGGGGTGGATGGATCATGCTCAAGGACCGCTCCTACGTGACCACTTGCCGAATTATTACAGCGCCCGGGAAAACGTTGGTATGAACCGTTTCTTCGTCAGGCTTGCAAAAACACGACTTATTGGATAAAGCGAATGTTACTAACAATTGAATATTAAGCTTGTTCTTTGCCTGTTACTCACATGTCATATCATATTAGTTTATTTAGATAGACTGATGAAGAAAACCTTAAGTTGAACTAGTTGTATTAGCCGCTGGGAGACCATTTCTCCAACAACACATTTCGGACAGAAAGATCCAGCATTTTATTTCGTTGTAACTTGGTTATAACATGTTTATATCAACCAATGTATAATACCAGCAGACTGGCAACCTGGCGTACGGTTGAAACACCCCTTCGATTTTCTGATTCCTCACAAACACCCATCGACCTAAGCTTACGCCCATGTTGACTGAAAACCAAAACATAAAAATTACATGTACGCTTCCAGCACATGTCACTCTGTCTCTGTCTTTCGCTTCGATCCAGCGTACGAAACGTCAACCAGTCGGAACCACCAGCCTACTCCATCACCGACACAACACGGCAGCCCGGAACGAACCTGTGCGCCTCGTGCGTGCCGCAGGGACGAAGCGAACAGCACAGGGGATAAAACGTACCTTCCGTTGCGTGAAGCGAAAAGTGACCCCACCGGCACCTGCGTTCCGTCAACGACGAACCAACAACAGCAGCAGCAGCCACAACAACAACACCGCCAAAAAACCAAACGTGGGTTGCTCCGATGATTGATGAAAGTTTTCGTTTTTTTTTTCTCTCTCTCTCTCTTTGGCGTCGCACGTCATCGTACCCCAGCTGAAAAGCGGCCCCTCTTTTTGGTCGACCCCCATTTTTTTTTATTCACCCAACCTGCTAGAACGTGGCGCCCCCGGGAGACGAAATCGATCTTGTTCACACCCGCATGTGTCGGATGTTTTCGTGCCAGCCTGCCATGCCTGGACGCCCCGTGCGTGCCGCAGGGACGAAGCGAACAGCACAGGGGATAAAAAGTACCTTCCGTTGCGTGAAGCGAAAAGTGACCCCACCGGCACCTGTGTTCCGTCAACGACGAACCAACAACAGCAGCAGCAGCCACAACAACAACACCGCCAAAAAACCAAACGTGGGTTGCTCCGATGATTGATGAAAGTTTTCGTTTTTTTTTCTCTCTCTCTCTCTCTTTGGCGTCGCACGTCATCGTACCCCAGCTGAAAAGCGGCCCCTCTTTTTGGTCGACCCCCATTTTTTTTTATTCACCCAACCTGCTAGAACGTGGCGCCCCCGGGAGACGAAATCGATCTTGTTCACACCCGCATGTGTCGGATGTTTTCGTGCCAGCCTGCCATGCCTGGAGCTGGCTTCTGGATTTGCCCAAAACACCATCATAATAATCACAATTTCTTCCCTAGCGACTCCAGCGGCGCTTGACAAGGTGGCGAGGAAAAGGTTTTTGAGTAAGGTCTGCCGAAACGGTCTCCCACACATGGCAGCGAACTCCCTGTTCCGCGTGCTGCCAACTGCGAATCACGCAACGGCAAATCCTCTTAAACACTACCAACAATGTACCTCGAGCTCGACGTAGAAAAAAGTCTCAAGTCACCGCTCAATCTGGCGGGAGTACGGCTTCCTAAAGATGGTGTTTCTGTTTTTTGCTCTCTTGCGTTCCATTTCACTTTTCGTCCTGCCCGCATCGCGAAGGACGACACAGGAAGGTGTACCAAAAGGTGCTTCCATAACGCAGTGCAAAAGGGGGGAAATTTGGAAAATGTTTTCATATTTTATAAGGAATCTAAATAAATCGATTCCGCTCCACCCAAGCCCCATAGCCCCAAGAGGAATATCTTCCCGGTGCGCCCGGTGCGCATCCTCATCATCGCGCGAAATCGCGGATCGCAGCCCCAGCAGCAGGTGGATTTCGACGCTGAATGATTGGCAGCGTTCCGTATCGTGAATCGGGTTACGA
>KZ068841.1:14485-25888 GCA_002091845.1 Anopheles cracens
CAATGCACCACCACCCATATTGAGTCATGTTCCGTACACGAAATCGTACGGATGTAGTTAATTCCTCCCAAAATAGCACTGCGCTGGCATTCAGTTGGCATTTCCTGGCCCCGATGGTACGGCGCTCTTGGTGCGAATTTGCGTACGTGTTCGGCTAACGTAAACTGTTGTCTACCTAGGGTACGGGTTTAAACACTAGCGGTGTGAGCTATCTTGTTTATCCTTTTGGAAAACCGATTCATGCGCAGTTGTCACTAATACGATCAAATGAATTTTCTAGCTGTATACTCAGTACATTTAAAATATAAATATATATAATAAGTTTCAGCCACTATCATGTTTTAAACAGGATTTTCGTTTGATAACATTTCATGACATTTCATAACATTTCATCGATTATTTTAAAACGGCGCTGAAACATTGTAACCAGATTTTAAATTCTATACCATTTGGCTTAATTATTCTCCAACAAGACTAGATTTGTACATTTGAATAATGTTTAATTTATTGTTTTGAAATCATTGAAGCTCGTCGACCTTTTCCATCACTTACGTATACAACAGATAAGTTGTTTGTAGCCGTTTTGTTTTGTTGGCCTCGACAGAACGGTTTACATTAATAACTTTACAAACAATCACAGAACAAAATCTACGAATGTGAACAAATTAGTGTTACATTGCCTAAAACACACAACTTTCAGACAGGGATGTTGCCCTTTTACACGGATTATCATAGTTTGTCTGTCACAGATTCTATTTTTTAACAGAATATATCCATCGCCTAATATGTGCATTACTAGGCCGTGTTTACAAAAATGCTAAACAAAAACTCATTGTCATTGTTCGTCTATGTCATTATCATTGTCGTTGTAGTTGATGTTATAATTGTGCGAAATTTTGTTGTGATTTAAGTGCAAAGTAAACTTTACGGTAGTTTTCAGCATTTTTTGTTAGCTGCAGTTTTGATTTATTGGGAAAGATATGTGGTCATCAGCATGAGATTTTGGAAAACCAAATACCCCGTTATAATTTCCCACATCGTAACTGACTTCTTCTCCTTCGTTTGATGTATTCTGCTGTACATGTTGTCTGATGTGGGCAGACTGCGTCCGTGAGATATAGTCCATGCCATTTTTGCAATCTCACTGTGATAATTATCAAACTATTATTACACACTGTGATCACTGAAATGTAACACGCGCAGCAGGAAATAAGGAATGGATAGGAAAGACGGGTGGGTTGAGAGAAAATCGCGAAAAATTACTCACATCCACAAATGGTCGTACGACACGATACGATAGATGAGTACGGTGAAGCTTGCGTGTGGAATACGATGCAAATTGGGAAACTAATCCCCATAGACAAATGGGGTCACGTGAAAAGCAACAAGCAGGGGACAGGTGTTGCTTCGACAAGCTTATAGTGGCTAATAAATGTTAATTAGATTTATATCACCATTTCTTACAACTGGTTTGCTTTGAATTATTAAAAAAGGGTGCAAATGGGTTCCAAGAATATTTCTGATTAAATAATTTGTTTATAAAAGCGACGTTATTGCTTTATAATGTAAAATTTAGCGTTTGAATTCTGTAAAACTTTCATAACGGATGCATGTGAACTACCTGTACTGATTGACAGCTTTACCGTCGGAAAACATTCATAGTAAAAAAATGTACAATTAACCCTGAGAGCTCTTCTACCTACTCAACGCGAAAGTGAACTTCCAACCAATTATACTATGATGTCATGCAATGTATATTTGCAAGAATGCGTCATTATGGCTCCCGTTTATTTTTGCTACTCCCCTATGGGGGACATATTCCGCTCTATTGTTTGCTTAGCCTTGTTAGTATAGTTTTCAGGTTACGAATATTTGAGTGACACGTCAGTCTCTTGGTCGCGGTTTAGTAGTAACTGTTAAATCCATTCCAAAGAGTTGATGTCTTGAAAAAAAAATTGTGTAAATTTTAGCCAAGTTTTCCTTGTCAAATGCACATATTATAAATTAAAATACATTTTTCTGTTTCTACTTTCTTTCACAGATGATCCACAGAAAGTAACTGACTATTTAATAACATACGCCAAAAAGAAAACAACAGACAATATCACGGTGATAATAGTGTTCCTAACGGATCCGCAAACCATCATCAAGGAGACTCCGTTTGTAGAAGAAATAGAGGCTAAGGCAAGAAAACGATCCAATCAAAATATGGAGATCAACGGAGCCGCCAGTAATGGCTTTTTGGCAGAGGTATGAATTCGGACGACGGAAGAGAAGAGGCATCAAACAATTGTTCCCATATCTTCAATAATTTTGTTTTCATCTCTTTTGTAATAGAATGCATCCATTGCACTGGAAGATCATAAAGCATTCGATGATATACAGAATTTTATGGTCGAAAGTGAAATATTGGAACCAAAGTCTGCGTCCACGCTTTGCGTCGGTCCGATGGATGACATGGGTTTTCTATCAGACGGTGGGCTCGGACCTGAGACAGACGTTGATGGAGTGCACGATAGTAAGCAACAATCGCCTAGTCCGATGTTAGATGATCCAGTCAAGTCCTCGTTGCTTGATAATGGTGACATTGAGCATGAGATCGCCTCGGTGGGAAGCGTGGAACAACATACGTTCGATCAGCACAACCCGTTCGCGCAATCAGTAGATGCGGCACTGGATTTACCAAGCAATCTAATTGAATCAGCAAACACTAACAACGCTTTCGAGGAGGAAGAACCCACGTCACCGTCAAGTGTGAGTGCCGATCCAGCCGATCTGTCCGAGGAACAAATGGTACATGCAGTGCCACACGTGAACGGCAATGGCGAGCACCATCACGACGATGAGCCTTCGGAAGCCGAGGAAGAGCTGCTGTTGGGCGCAACGGAGAAGGAGAACGCCGAGGAAATTTTGCCGACTTTGAAGGCAGAACTGAACGCTGACGAAATTGTACCATTCAAATCAATAGACGAACCGATCGTTAATGATTTGCTGGGCGGTGATTCTATAGTCGACAACAAGCTGATCGATCAGCTGGACTCTTTCGGTATTTCGGAGGCGATCCGACGGCAGCTGATCGAGCAGCAGGTTACTGGAGCGGCGATGCATCACGAACAGGATGAAGACGATGACGATGGTCAAATTGTTGCCGAGGAGAAACAGTCCGATTTCGATGGTGTCGACGATGGGGCTGAGAAGGAGGATTTGCATCACGAGAAGGCCTTCGATGGCGACTATGCTAATGGTAAGTAACGAGATATGAGATCAGATTCTAGTAGAGTGTTTGAAGGGTGTTTGAAGGGAGTGTCACCAATCAATGCACATGGTGATAAAAAGTGTATGACAGTTTGTATAACAGTTTGACAGCAATCAACATTTCTTTTGATATGCCTCTAAAAATCCTTGATGTGTTGTTCTCCTCCATTTCGTTGATTGTCTTTCGAGTACATAATGTTCATATGCTGTTATTTTTCGTTTATAATTGTTTGAAACTAAAATTACATACATTCCATTGCTTTCATCATTATAGGCTGATTGACAAAGTTAGATGATTTCATTTTCCTTCCACAAGCTGTCAAACTGTCATCTTATTCCATATTAACTCAATTATTTTCTATTTTAAAATAACTACAGTCGAATTCGATCGGTGCCGATGTGGTTCACGCCAAACCGTATCGGTCCAATTCGACCGGTCGTGCTATGCATTTTACACTAGCATTCCAAACCCTGCCCCACGTAACGGAACTCGATTTTTGTCTCGACGTAGAACACATTAAGTAGCGTTAAATGATGACGGCCTCTTGGCACATCCAATGGTTTTATTAAGTTCCTAAATATGCAGCCGTTCATGTAATTCCAAAGAAAAAATATTTCAAAATCTATCTACTTGAACGGGAGTTAAAAATCTTGAGTATATAGGAAAATGGCAGTTAGATTATGCTCTTCGAACAGCACGAAAATGTCGTATACGACAAAGTGAATTGGATATTGTTGTTTTTTATTGTTGAAATATATGAAATAATTTGCTATTGCTTGAATCGTTCCGCACATTCCTTTTAAAAGTATATTTTTACTACCGCTTTTTATAGCGCTAGGTGTAACCTAGGGCTATTTTTGTTCAACAGCATGTCGGACGAAAATTTGTCGTACAACTAGAAGCTAGCGCACCCGCAAAACATATCGTTGCCGTTTGTTGCGGACGACTTTTTCTAGAGCAGGCCTTTAACGATTGGTTGTTTTCCATTTGAAAATGCAAAGCGACAATTAGATGTTACTTTCGGTTGGCTCTTTCCTTTGCGTTTCGGTCCTTATGCCTGTCCTACGCTGTAAAACTGTTATACGAACTGTTTCAGAGTCTATTTTTTGCTTATACAATTCAATTCATTCCCATCTTTAGGCCTAATTTCGAATGCTTGCCAAATAGCCAAATGTTCTATATAGAATGAAATACAATGCAATATGCATGTGAAATGCGTGTGTTTATGTATTCGTTCTACTTTAGCCAAATCTGACAGTTCCGAGGTCGGCTTCGAGAGCCTGATGGGCTAACCTGTTTTCTTTTCACTTTGCACGAGAGCGAGCAAAATGCAACGCGTCGAACGCCAAAACTCGCTCCCATTTCGCGCGCACTCTCACGCGCTCTCGTGTTGGAAACCGATTTCTCTCACAGAGTTTCTTCTTACTGGTGGCGTAGCTACATATGAATCATAGAAGCTCTTCTATGCCCACTTTTTTGTTGCTCGTATCGTGAATACCGACGTCTAGTTGTTTGTTTGTCACTGTGTACCCATATCGTGGTAATCAGTTGTTTGGTTTCTAGCGCAATAAACGCAGGAGTTTGCGATAAAAATCCGTACCATTTGCAAACGCGGTGCAAGCGCGTAGAAAGACGTTGCGTTAAATATCGCCGTCATTTTGTTCGTCAAATACGTGGTGTGCGATCGTCCCAACTTCACCGTGTGTTTTCCGTCTCTTTCTCGCACTACCGCAGATCATAGTGTAGACGTCAAACAGGATGATGATGCCGGTTGCTGCGAAGATTCAGAAGAAGACGAATGGAACTATGTGAATGTGAATCAGCAACAGCAGCAGCAGCAAGAACAACAGCAACAGGAGCTAGAACCGACGCATGAAAATCAGCCAGAAAGTGCACCTTCAGAGAAGACTACCGAGACGGTAGAATTTAGCAACAGTTCGGCACACGACGAGCAGCTTCAGAAGAAGAACGACGACGAACCACAGTGGGTGCAAGAGGAACTAGAACAACACGGCGAACGCGAGGAGTACGAGCACGAGAAAGAACAGCTAGAAAAGGTGCACCAAGAATTAGAGCAAGAGGTGGAGCAGCAGCCACGCGAGGAAGAGGAGGCGCACGATCTAATCGAGGAGGTGGAGCATCAAGACGAAACGACGGCTGTGCCGAATACCAGTGAACCGGTGGCGGATATTCTTGGCGACAACTGCTACGCGGAACCGACCGGGGCGGAGTGTCTGAAAGAAGTTGATGATGTCATCAGCAGCACTGGTGGTGAAACCAAGGAAGTTGTCAATTTGTTGAACGATTTCAAAGAGGTAAGGCTTCTTTTTATCTCCTCGATACCTATACTGTGCTTACGTACGGAGTGTGAAAATGTTAAAATAGCAAACTGTTGCTCAAATTCAATGATGCATTTTAGCAGATCAATGATGCCCGTGATTCGTGTGCGTGATGATACAATTACTGCATTTGGTTTGCATTTCAGGACGTTCCACCGCCAACTACAACAGTGGAAGCATTGTGTGATACGAGCAGCAGCGTGAACGAAGATATCTCCGAATCAGCACCGTTTGTCCCAAGCGATAGTGCGAATATGGAAGCCAGCATGTATGGTGGATCTGTTGCCGATCAGCCTCTTTCCCCGGAGTCACCGGTGACGCCGGTAGACAATTTTAACGAGCAGCAGCCACACTACCGCCAGGAGATGAACAAGGTACAGGAGCTGCCCGATGACGAAGAAGATAAACCGCAGGAGGCGCTGATCGAAGCGACACTGGACTCTGGATCCGTGCATGCCGCGTCGAGTGAAGCGATGTTCGAAGATATCCATCAAGCCGAAGCTTACAGCGCCAAGGAGGAGTTGAACGTGGAACACAAGGAAACAGCAGATAACTTCATTTCTGCAGATGAACTTGTGCAAACGGTCGATGCACTAACGCTTCAAGGATCGTACGGGTACGAAAATGATCAAGCCGAACATGAGTTTGTACCAAAATCGGTCGTATTGGATATATCGCAGAGCCCGGAGTTTAAAATGCTTGAATCGTCCGTTGAACAAATGGTTTTGACGATGAAGGAACGATCGGGAAGCTCTTCGCCCTGTCAGGAGTCGGCACCGACGCCATTCCATAAGGAATCGTCGGCTTTGCAGGCTTCAGTTTATGATCCGGAACCGGGGCTGATCTGCATACCAGATCCGGTAGCTGTTCCTGTTAATCTGGAAAGTGGTTCATTCGAACCTTACCTGCAGCAGCAGCAGCAGCAGCACCAACAGGATGTTATGGGCATGTCCGAGCAGCATCCAACGGCTGAACCAATTGCAGAAGAGAAACCGGTAGCTGATGACAAGGTTGCTGATGATGCAAAGTTAAGTGATACTGGCGTTGTGGCAGCAACTGCTGCCGTGGCTACTACCGCCGCAGCTATAGCTGTAGCAGCAACGGCGGGTGCCACCGCAACAAGTAAGTCAACCACTAAGCCAAAAGCTCCATCGGCTGCGTCAACCACCGGTGTGAAGAAGACGGCGGCATCTAGTGTCTCGGCCAAACCATCCTCTGCAGTCTCCAAAGACAGTGCTACCAAGACCGCCGCCCCTCGTGTCGGTGCCAGCAGTGCCACTGGAGCAGCGCGTAAACCACCGGTGGTTGCTACCGCCAAAAAGGCCTCTACAACAACTACCGCCGCGTCCAAGGCGTCGGCCACAACGGCAACAACGAACGGGGTGAAGGAACGCCCGGCAAGTGCTACATCCAGCAAACCATCACTGGGAACTAAGAAACCGGGTACAGATACTGCTAAGACTGCCACAACCAAGACTACTTCCGCCACGTCGTCCGCAGCGGCCGCAAGAGCGAAGGCCTCTGCTTCCTCCGTGAGCACAACGAAACCGGCCAGTGCAAGTTCGGCTACCAGGTAAGTGTGGGTCGCCAGTACTATCCAGCTATCGGTGTGCGCTATTAACCTTTCTTCAGTAGATAGTGAAATCTTCATTAGTTTAAATTTCAGCATTGAAGTTAATTTTAGCATGTGAAAATGTCTCACTAAAACGTGAAAACGGATGGACAGATATGGATGATACTTTTTATTTTGTTATTATCGTATTGATTTTTAAGTCTCTGAAAAGATTTCATATTTTATATTCTGACAATGTCTAATTTTGAAAAACGTATCATGTTTCGAAAACGTATAAAAACGTATCACCTCGGTTTACTTGAAAGTAATCAAATCCAGTAAATGTGAACCAAAACCCAGCACACTTTGATGCAAATCTGGAATTTACGACTACATCTACCGATTGCATGTATCCAGAGTACAGGCGACGTAGAAAAAGATGTTGTTTGTTAGTATGGCCAGAATGTTTTTTGTGTGATCTGTTTTTTTTCTTCGTTGTTTCCAAGTGTCCTCAAATGTATCAAAGAACATTTTAGAGAATCACTATTTTTTTCTATAATATTTCCCAGATCGTAAATAATTGCTACAATAATATTTATCTGTGTTGGCCATTTAAATATTTACAATTTTATGACAAAATTTGTTCAGATTATGTTGGGTTTATTAGTTTACCAGATTTATGATAGATAAACTGATGCATTTTTTATATTTGAGGTAATCGCGAATTCTATGCATTCTATGCAAAAATATCTTTAATTTAATTTTACAGAACTGTCGCATCTAAACCGGCTACAAGTTCCGGAGCAGCTGCATCAGGAAAAACAACCTCTTCGCGCCTGTCGTCTACGACCACCACGACGGCGCGCACCGTCACCTCACGACCCTCGAGCGCCGTATCGAGTGCATCAGTTCCTTCAAAAACAACCACCAGCGCCTCGACCGCGGCAAAGAGAACCGTTACAGCTAAGGTACGATTAATTTCATCTGCTAACATATGTTCTAACCTAAGCTCCGAAAATGATAATTTGTCTGACTAAGGCAGGGTAACAACACATAATATCATAAAGCAGAGAGGACATGTATAGTTACGTTTGGTGTAAATAAAATAATGTAATATTCGATAGTAATGTGTCAACGATAATTTATGATCATGTTTTAGAGTGCGCTTACCAACGGTACTACAACGACTGATGGCGCTGCTAAAACAACGAAATCTAGCACCACCTCTACCACTACCACGAGCAGCAGCACAGTTCCTCGGACGGGAGCAAACCGACCAACGGGAGCTGCCACCAAAACTAGTACCACCCTAACAGCAAAGAAAACGCTCGATGTTAAAACTACGGCAACGAAGACAGCAACAACGTCTACGGTAGCAGGTAAAACGACTGCAACGCGTACCTCGCTGGCTCCTAAAACCACCGCAACATCACCGGCTGTCCGGAAGGTGCAGCAGAACGGTGTAGCGAAGAAATCCCCTGCTGCCTCACCTGCATCGGCCACCGGTGCGAAGAAAGCGGTCGGTACGAAACCACTACAGCCGCATGCGGCATCTCCCACGAACGCAACAACAACGACTACGACGACGGCGGTCCCCGAGGTTGCCGCCACGAATGGGAACGCCAACGAAGAAGCGGTGGATGTGCCACTGGCCGCACCACCGCAGGCCACTGACCAATTGCTCGTGCCCGTTCC
The DNA here is from genome assembly GCA_002091845.1 of Anopheles cracens. Taxonomy (NCBI): domain Eukaryota; kingdom Metazoa; phylum Arthropoda; class Insecta; order Diptera; family Culicidae; genus Anopheles; species Anopheles cracens. The sequence goes on from KZ068841.1 coordinate 23,328, forward strand.
GCAAGCAATGTGATGTCACTAAGGCAACATGGGCCTAATGTTACTAGCAGTTTATTCGATCGATGGTCGTGAACAAACCGTAATCGCACATATTCCTACTGTTTAACCGTGTTTATTTGCAGCGCGATTAAACCACCGCGTAGCTGCAGAGAGCAGTAACGCTCTCGGTAGGTAATTACACACTCCCACTACCCTTAAAATCTTCAAAAACAGCAAAAAAAAATATTCGTCTAAATCTACTCTCGCCACCGCCCTTCTCCTAAATATCATACATTGTATTAGGAATGAATCATGATGCTCACTAGAAAAGAGCATGTAAGAGCATACATTAGTCCTTCACTTCTCAGCATAGCGTGCCTAGGTGCACCACCAATCATTTACATTCATTCACACCATATATAAGCGAGCACACACACACAATTGACCACGCACTTTCATTAACACGAACAGAGCGGAGAAGCGGACGTTGGCTTGGTCCCCTGAGCAGGTAGTCAACGGCGGCTGAGAAAGCACCCCGGCCTTTATGCTTATCAAGAGACAGACTCCCCGCTGCAACCCGAACAAACAAGCAAACGAAGGATAGACGATATAAACGAACGCTTTTTCGAGCGACGGTCACAGGAGTTGAAAGCCTCCCGAGTTTCTTCCGTCGGAAATTATTCAACCACTAGTATGAATGATAGCGATAGAAGGAGAGAGTATCTTTCGTTTTTTATGCCAAGCATGATGATTAGTAATTACATATTACGTTTCGAATCTTTGTATTCCCGCCACGGGAGCGCCTTTTCGGTAAAACATACATACAAGCACACATACACACTAACGCAAAAAAGAATGGGTACGAGCAAGATCGATCCAACCAGCTTGCAGCTAGAAAATATGTGGCTGTATGGATTTTGGAAACCGTTTTGTTCCGTATAAGCAAGTTGATTTGTTTGTTGCTGCGTGTGGGAAGAGGCGTGTGCGCAATACCAAAAACACAGAATCGTAATCTAAAACGGCAGTCAAACTGAAGAGAAAGGAGAGGAGTAGTAGGTACGGATGTGTACGTGGAGTGAGAAATTGTTTATAAAATTTGATTGCGTTCCGCTTGTGTCGTGTTCTTTTTCCGCCACTAGCTCCTCCACTTTTGCCTTCGCGGGAGAGCCCTGTCTGTCGTCCTGTGTAACTTTGTTGTTCTGCTCTGTCACCAACTCTCAAAGTTTTACACTCTTTACCCTTGTTCAGTACTTTTAGGAGGCTGTTATTTCTGTTTCCGTTCATCACCTCATCAAAAAGCTCTCTCTCTGTCACTTGTCTTTTTTATAGTGTTACTACTAATTACAACCAGCTTGCTAAAGTTATTGCTTTTTAGGAATATTTTGATAATGTTAATAACGCGCATGAATGGATGGTAACAGGAGAAACAGGAGAAAGTATGCTAACTGCTGCTGCTCCGTGGCCGTGAAATAATCGAATATTTTAACCCAGCAAATCCCATAGTGTAGTAGCGTTTAATAAATAATTACCGTTTATTGTAGTATTTAGTGTCGTCATTACAAACCCGCATAACGAACGCCAGACGCACTACCGCTTTTACTTCCTGAATGCCTGAAGAACACACACGCGTGCGAAATTATGATGATGTGGCTTTAGAAACAAGGCGACAAACTGTGTTCGATTTGAGCTTATTGCAAAGAATACGTCAACAACAAAACAAACAGAACGAGGATGTGGAGATGGAGTATCACTATTAAACTCGGGGATATAATGAAATTCTGAAGATGACAGATGACACACTAAAAACGCGCCACCGAGCTGGCTGCTGCACAAGACGTGGGAGCTCTGTGCGTGGAAAGGAGAACGCGACCCTAGCGTATATTAAATACGGTACTACTTGAACTGGTGGGGCAGTGACCTATTAAACTATAGCGTTAGCGCCTAAATTTACGGTGGATTGAAGAGGATAATCAAATGCATGTAATATTACAGCGGAATATTGAGAATAGAAAACAGTGTAGTGGAAAGGGTAAAACACAACCACGATGGAAAACAGATAAACAATTCGAAAACAATTGAAGATGCGCAGAAATTTAACGTGTGTTGGTAATTTCAACAACAACAACAACAACAACAACAAAACACACAACATATACACTCATACAGCAGCAACAGCGGGAGTGAATCGAACAAACACGCAAACAAGATGGAACAATTTGAGAAGTATAAACACGAAATGCAAGCAAACAGAAAACCCACGATGCCACCACACCGTGTAGCACAAACAAGGAAGGAATGAACAATCGAGCCTGTTTGTTTGTGTGGGCCGGTATTGTGTGGTAAAGTAAACACTATTTCATACTATTTTATATATTTATAACACAATTTGTATCTGTTTAACCGATTGCGCAATTAAAAAGCAAAATAAAAAGATAGAAAAACCTATCTCTCGGGTTGACTTATTTTATTTTGCCTTTTGTGTGTCTCTCTGCATATTAATAATATTCATAGTGCTTCGTCTCGAAACATACCGTTATCTTGTCATTTCAGCCGAAACTATATGGTACGCACTCTGTATAGCA